>JACMIJ010000033.1:7474-46885 GCA_014805365.1 Koerneria luziae | reverse complement strand
CGAAAGAAAACCATTGACACTCCATATTAGAGACGCCTTTTCAATATGAATATTTCGACACCAATATTTATAACTCAAAAGCAGAGTATCGATATATCGATTATTGTTAACGTTTTTGCCCAAAATTGGGATTGAGATTTTTGAAGTCGACACTCATAAAGCAAAGACAGTGTCGAAATCATGCAATCCTGTTATGCAGAGAGCGGTATGAGCATTGAATTCATTATGCGCAATAGGGTTCTGCAAAGTAAATCATTTTTTCACCTATGTACTGCCCTACAACTGTTTTTTTTCGATTCACGTTTACAACTTGGTATTGAATTAATGTCGAAACGTCATTTCTACAAAATTATGGCATTTCGAATGTGTTTTATTGTTGGAAAAGCACAAAACACAGTATGAGCAGGGTCAGAGAAATGCATTGACTCGCATCTCCCGAGTTCTTTTTCTACTTTTGAACGGGTTCTGCCGAACAAAGAAACTTATAGTTTCCGTCACATTCAGCAGTGGCATTCCATTCGATATTCTTTTTTAGGTGAAGAAGATTGCGACTGGTAGCCACGAGATGCTACACAATATCTATGCACCGTTATTAGCAGCGGATTCTCGTATCGTCGTCAACAATTCCTCCATTCTCCAGGTGTCCTTTCCCATCTACCGTATCCCTCTAACCTATATTCCACTTTAGGATGCTACAACGACAGCGATTCTACACAGATTAAACCTCTTGCCAATGACCGTTATCAATCACATACAAAAAATGTGGAATTGGAGGATGAGGCGAATGATTGACGTAGAAGAGGTGAGCACTGACGCATTTGATAGTGGCACAGGTATTGTTCTATTTGGCGTTGCGACACGATTTTCCGGAGATCGTTGGAGATGCGTTGTGTAGGATTGTGAGTGACCCGTTGTTTCCTATGCATCCACAGGTTCGCAATTCATCGGTGACGCAGTCACTGAAGAACGCCTTGACGGCCGGCGCGTTGAGGTCGTTCGTCTACTCGGCAGCCAAACTGAACAAATGGCGCCGCTCATTGTAGTGGTATGTTCTTGCATGTGTGCATTTACATATGTTTCCAGTACCTCGTGGGTGGGCGGAGTTCCCTCCGATATCTCCCCCCCCCTCTCCCCCTCCCCCCTCCCCCGTTCCCTCCCCTCTCCCCGTAACTGACCAACGGACGAATTGTCGTTGCTATCCTTCCCAATCTATAAATCGACTAGTGATATCATCTATCTGTTGTATTGTGTATGAGCCGAGTTGGCTCGCTTCTCCCGTGCTTCTTCTTTCTCTGTTCTTTCTATCCCTCTTCACTTGCTTCCAATTGTCTTCAACCATACGTGCCCGAGAACGGGCACGTAATATTCGCCGAGCCGGGTCCGTATCCGTCAGGGACGGTTGCCAGGTGGGTGAGAATCGGGTGATGGACCGGTCAGATATTCGTGTGCTCTTGGATTCGACAGAGTGGGTGGCGAAGAGCGAAAATGTGTTGATGGGGAATGGAGGGGACGACCTCCACTGTGTGCCATCGATGTGGCGAAGGGGAAACAGACCGAACAGTCGTCCGGAGGAATCATCAAGGTACACCATATTTCCCCCTGAATGCACTCAGGGCACCGAATGTGTCCTCACCGAGAGAGAGGCCCATGCATGGTGGGCTGTTGACATCGCCGGTCCACATCTTGTTCGCGCATTGGGGATTACCCTCGGAGAACAGAGTTCCCAGGTATGCTTTGTCGGCTCATTTCGTCTTTTGTTCGTTCTTGCGCACAACTGACGTATGTGTTGGAAGTACTCGTTGTGGTCGGATTAGGCCGGGATTCATGTGTTCCCTAATTGTAAGAAGGATGTTTGTAGGTGCAATCGATTGAATTGGTGGACGATGGCGGGGATGTGACATCGTGTGATTTGGTGGGACTTTCCCTGGGTGCGAATGCATCGGCGACCGTCGAGTGCGAGGCCGCGCGCGTCGTGCGCGTTCGTGTGGTGGCGCGTGCGCGTCTTCATCTCTGCGCACTTCGAGTCTTCGCGACTGATACCGGTCAGTTCATCCTCATGAGCTTTGTTCTCTTCACCTCAGGAGAATATCCTCTTGTCAATCAATCCCTGAGTGGGATCTCTATCTTTGCTTCGTTTGTTCTCTGATCTTTTTTGTGGTCTCCGGGATTTCGCTTCATTAGGACAGAATTTTGTGCGACGGATGCTCACCTCATTTGCATTTGACGGAGAACAAAGGGATCCGACTTTAGGTGGAAATTCAATACGCAAATTTCGGGTAGCCGCTTCATGAATGGGCAAGACGAGCTTTGCGCCAACCACAAAAGAAGGGATATGCGGATGAGCAGAGGCCACTTATGAAAACAAAGAAGCGATCAGACTGGGAATGGCTAGAACTGTCCTGAATTGTTCACACGCGATCGCGAGGACAAACCGAGGCTGTTGCTGTCTGAGAGACCTGAAATACTTCAATTAACAGCTGTGGAGATATATCCTGGCGGCTGATGCTAACCTTAACTTACGCGTGACAATGAGGTTTTTGGTTTGTACATTATTTGATTTCCCCCTTTATTCTTATGAATGAATCATCTAGGAATCATTGTTCTTACTCCTTCTTTTACTTTGTGTCTGTTGTGCATTCGAATGATGCTAGAGGGTTACGGTAATATGGTTGATTAGCGTCGTTATCAGGTCCTGGCGTATTTGAAGTGTCGTTGCCGGAGGGTGAGAGGGTGATCATCTCATTTCGGGTGATAACATGCGCGCGTCATATCCGGCTATTTCTGAGTGTTTTTCGGCTTTTCTCGCAATCGTGTCCAGTTGTTGGTTTGTTGAGCAGCTGAGTTGATTAGGGGGAGAGTATCAGTCTCCGAGAAGAACAAGCAGTCAACACAATCACCGCACACCCTTTTCCGGCTTCCGCCACCTCCTAATCTCTCTTTCTCACACTCAAGGCTACTGTCCATTCAAGTTCATACTGAGACTTTTGGGTTCGACGGGTCGAAGAATCTTCATCTCTCCCAAAGAATGACGCACATCATGTCCAGGAGGATGTGAGAGTCATCCTCGGGAGGACGGTGTGTGGAATGGATTCAATCCACACTGCAAATGCTCATGGCCACCCAAATGGGTGTCCATGCACTACAAAAGGGTGCTATTCTGCAATTTCCGTTCTTAGAGGAGGGGGGGGTATTCTGATACTACTTTCTATGGAGAGGGTATTCCAGAACTGCCTTCTCTGGAGGGGGGGGGGCTGTTGTGGAACTGTACCTTCCCAGCTGCTCCAAGTTCCTACAGGGAAGGGAACCCAACACCCGCATTGATGTTTGTTGTAACGGTGGAGAGAGCGAAATTCCTATCGAGCGTTTGCAGCGAAGGAAATGAGAACTGCATTTGCTCAGGCAAAAACAACAATTCAAAATCACTTCACTTTCATATACAAAAATCAATTGATAATCCACTGTTTTTCAAATGTACATATTCTTAACATATAATTGAACAATGGCGGATTTTCAATTATGTTGTTGAAATACAATTGTATTAAGGCTATTTGAATTTAATCAATTATTGCACAACATCACAAATGATGTTCAGTTGTTTTTCGCATTGTTGTTTTGTCAACAAGTGTATTGTTTTGCCTTCTATGATATGTTTTTCCTGCTGGAATAGGTTGGTTTACTTGAGTTGAACTTCTCTCTTTCTGTTGTGTTGGACGGAGAATGTTTCGGTGGCCGTCCACTCACCGTTGAATGAGCTCTGTGATGGGACATCCTCTGTTTGTATTTCGAATGCGATTCTCTCCATCTTTCCTATAGTCAAAGGGACGATCATAGCGGGGAGGGGAGGCTGGTTGATACTGTAATCACATGGGGCACTGACAAGTTCGATGTGTCACACAATACTGCATGACAACTGATCGGCTGTCAATGAATGAGGTACAGTAACCCGAACCGTGGTTGACTTGATGAGGTCGAACAGGAAAGTAGAAAGTAAGGGAGCATCGGTAAACTGTCGATTGGTTTGAAGTACTCGTCCCGACGTGTGAGTATTCTCATTGGCTCTCCGGTTACGAGCAGGTTATTGGGGGAACGTCGGAAGAATCACGTCTATAAGAGGGGGCGGCGCGGACGCGACGCGGCTCCCCGTCTTTGGTGGAGTGCCGAAAGTCTGACGGGTCAACTGATCCTCCGTTCGACTAATCCGAGGGGATCGTTGACACCTTTGTTTGGCGAGGAAGGGGAGACGGGGTGAGAGGGTGATAACCTGTCTATCAACGGGGGCATCAGTGACACAAACACACAAGAAGCAGGCACACAGAACACATATACGGACGATGCTCGTGGTGTGATCGGGTTGCCGTATGGGTAGACACACATACACACATACACACACACACACACACACACATACACACGGCACATTTCCTGTTGCAGTGGCGATCTCTCAATGTGGACAGACGATGATGGACACGCTGGCTGTTTTAGAGGGACTCTGCTATTCGACATCCCGGGAGGAGAAGGCCGATTGGCAGGTAATCCGCCCTTCCGGCCCCGTTTCCGCCCAGTCTTACACCCCTCCACCCCTCCAACTCAAAACACACCAAAGATGCCTCATGTATTTCGGGAGATGGTCTCCGATTTCACTCGCTTGCCATCTCTAGAGATAGTAAAGTCCTGTTTCTTCCTTCGTTGGACAGAAGGGGAAACTGTTAGGGATACTCAAGGGAACGGATACGGTATCTGCAACAAGTCATTGCTCACTTTGAAAACGTTGCTTGTTTTATATGATTGATACTCAGTGAGGTGTTATTTGGGAGTAAGAATGTGTTGTTGTCAGGGTGCAGCCCGTACGTGTCTTGATCGTGGAGGAAATCTGCCAATGAAGATGTCGTATGACTCCCGGAATGCACTGGCCATCTCCCTGGAGGAGCACCGCCACCTGCCGTCCTTCTACTGGATCGGAGTGGTTTCGGGGGAGAGCGAGTGGAGATGGGCAGATGGAATCCCCGTCTCTCCAACCGATGCCGCCTTCACTGAAGTCGCCCGACCCACGCATGGTATGACTTTTCCTATGCTGATGTTTTTAAAACAAATCTAAAAATCTAAAAAAATATTGTGAGCAGTGGATATTTGCAGAGTGGGGGTCGGGTCGAAGTGACCATATGATTACCGGTGAAGAATTGTGTTCTCTGACAGGTGACTATGACAGTTTTCCATTAACTGTGCTCGCATTTTTTATGCTAGCGCACTATTCTATGAAGAAAAACAAAATTTCCTTCCATATCCCAGTTCAACTTTTGATTTTGAATATTCTACAAGTCTTTTACGTAACATTTGTTTGCTTGGAGCTTCCGTTGGAATGTTTGAATGTTCATAGAGCACTCGGAATAATGGCGGGCTGTGTTTGTGTGCTGTTTGTTGCATTGAACTCCGTTTCATAAGGAAAGAATCGGACGAAAGTTGCTAAGATGCTGTCAAGATCGCCGTTCTTTTCTTAACATTGTCCGTGTGGGAAGTTCTTTATAATTAGTAGTTTGGAATTGCTAAAAACTTTAGCCTTATTGTATGGTGAAACGGTTTTCTTTCTGACATTTGTACCTTTTTCGTTTAATATACAAAGCATAAGGAAACTCTGTCAGTACATAGCTTTTCATGGCTTTTCCTTCAACCATTAGTTTTTGTTTCGAACACTTTTGTATTTCTTTTTATTTATTCCACTGGTTCGTTACGAAAAATGGTTTTTTGCGCGGTTTACTATTTGTAAGTACACCGTTTGTTGAGTGGAGATCCGTGTGAATTGTTCACTTTCTGTTCAGGAGAAGGCGTTCTTCTCACACGTGCGAATGGCTGGCGATGGATGCCCGCCATGCAGAACACGTGGCATCCCTTCATCTGTCAGAGCAGTATGTTCTGTCATATATTATATAACATTCTCATACTCATTGTGGCGTATAGAGTGGACAAGCGTGGTTCATATAATGTGTTGTTCCATTTGAGAGCCGAAGTACTGTACGTCCCCCGGGGTGGGCGAAGCGGCGCGTGTTTCGTTTTCGTCTCACTCGTATGCCATCGGAACCATCTGCTACTATGAATGTGAGGACGGTTTCGAGTTGGTACGTTTCTTTCTGAGAGTTTTATGTCTGGCAGAGCGAGTTCCAGTGTGCAAAGTGTTTCATTCTCAGAGTGTTGTTGAAAGTCCTAATAAGTAAGGTTAGATGAGAAATGAGCTGTTGGTTCACATTGGCCTGGCGTGTTTGTTTCGTTGTCTACTCCTTTCCGTGATGACCTGTGTCTTAGATCGGTAACTCTCAACGAGTGTGTTCGCCCTCCGGTCGTTGGACGGGATCGATTCCCTCCTGCCAATCGATCGATTGTGGTCGTCCCCCATCATTCGAAGGCGACTTCCATCTCGTGAATGGGACGACGACCTATGGATCGGAAGTGGAATACACGTGTGCACGAGGATGGCGGGCGGTCGGGTCAACGAGGAGGAAGTGCGGGTTGGACGGATGGGGACGACCTCCCACGTGCACCGGTCAGTGGATACTGTAGGAATGGGCCGTATAGGAAAGAGACATTCATCGTAAGTGAGAAAGCTACTAAGATAATGTAAACATTGGCAACGACGCTTAGCTGTGCACTTTGGAAGGTCTCGTAGACCGTGAACGACATTGGAGCTCATGTGATTGGTCGGTTCAGAATTGGATTGTGGACGTCCTCCTCCAATTGCGAATGGACAAACCCATTTCACCCGGTCGATTTTGAATTCGTCCGCGACTTATTCGTGTTCGGATGGATTCCGTCTCATAGGACACGACACCGTCTTCTGCTCCGAAAGAGGTCAATGGGAACCGACTTCTCCCGTATGCTATGGTATGTGATGATACAACTCGTCATCTATTGTCTTTCTTTCTTCTCGGAAGGTGTTATCGTAGTTTAACATATATATCGTACTTTTATCATTAGCTCCAATTGAAGGAGATACATGGTTGGTCTTATTTGCACTGTCTGGGCGAAGTAATGGAGGGCCACCTTGGATGATTAGGAAAACACAAGCAGAAGGAACAAATATACTCCTGACCATACGAAAGTGACCCAATATTTACTGTCCATGGGTTACTTCCAACAAGGAAAGAATAGAAGCCGAAACGGGGGAATACGAAGTCTTTCAAGGGTTACCCTGTAGGATATTTTACGACTTTTAACGTCTTTCGCAATCGTTTTGTAAATTTAAAAGAAATATTATATATTTACGTGGCATATTTATTGTAAACAGCAGCTGAATGTGTTGTCTTTTTTCTGTTGAATCCAACCTCAGCCTGTATTTATGTGAAAAAGTGAATGGGCCACGTAATTGTTGAACATACTTGTTTTCCGTCACTGACAAAGAGTCTGCGATGCTTTTCCAGCGACACAGTCGTTGCTTCCCGTTAATGGTGGTGACCTTATGCTTACTCTTGATGTGAATGTCTTCCAAATAGTTCTCTTGAGAGACATCCCCAGCTGCCTTGTTCTTAGAGACAAAGCCTCCTCGACCTCGATTGCTTGCTTAGTTTGTTGTTATGCGTTTGTTGTTGAGATGTGTCAACTCTTCGTGATATCCACACGTCATCCTCAGACCTGAATGTGTTCCTCGTGGTGTCGGCCTGTGTGCTCATCGCTGTCCTCCGTATGTTATTTCCTCTCTATTACCTTATCGTTTACTACAATAATCTCCTAAAGTGTTACAACAGTAATTCTTCAGACGCGTTCATAGCTTACTATCAACTTTACAGTGGTCGCGATATTTAAATTTTCCCGCCACCCGCCTGCGCCACCGGACAAATCAGCACCGAATCACAATCTGATTTATGCGCCAACCACGAATCCGACGAATGATTCTGTTGTCTACTATGCAACAAGTGCCCCTCTCGCTCAACTCGAGGTTTCTTCCATTTTCATTCTCATGTCATTCTTATCATCCATTTAATACAATTCATTACGGTACATTTACACTCACTGTGCTTTTATTCGTGGCACTTGCTGATCATGAATGTCTGACTTCTGATTGTATGGTTGACACTTGGCCATAAGTTGATGTTTATCATGATGTGCGTCCGTTGAGATATTGCTTGTCCTAACAATAAGCGTCATCTTACATATCATTATTGTCTTCCATCGAACGTTTGTAGACATTTATTGAAACCTCGATGCTGTATGACCATTGAGTGTATTATGATATTATTGATTGGTATATGTGATTGTAATTGTTGAGGTGCCTCCGCAACTGCTGCAATTGCAACAACTTCCGAATGGGAACATCCACGTGACTCTCCCCTTGGGTCGTCCAAATATCCGTCCTCCACTTCCCATGTTCACCCGAGTTCCCTCCCCAACACACTCCCAGATACTGTATTCTTTCGAACACGAGCCGATCTACGATCTGCCTCCCGAAGATCCTCCCGACAATGGAGGAACATCTCTTTTCGTCGTCACTGGCAATACTCCCTCATACGGACAAACACACTCATCCAGTCAAAGTATCTTCTATCTATATACTATGTATAATACTAGTCCTATGAGAAGTAACATTACTGTCGTGAACAATTAACACCGCATGCATATCTCGTAACGTAAGATCACTAGAATTCCATGAGATTTATATATATTCTGCTGACTGTGATGTATTGATCTGCATGAGAATCATGACCATCGAGTGTGAGTTTCTCATGATTCGATTAGTTCAAAGGTCATAATCATATGTGTGGAAAATGCGTGATTATTGCGAGCTCCTAGTGAGATTCTCTGGAGTAGTTCCCTCTCTGAGATACAAACTGTTACAACTTTTCGGTCGTAAGCAAATGATCTTTGGTCGTGAGAGTGTATGTAAAATCGAGAGAGTCAGAGAAGTTGAGAGAACTCGGCAGCGAGTTTTCTTTTACTTTCTCGGTTTGCACACTCAGGCTATCGTTCGAACCCGGATTATCACCTTCCAGAATAGTGAACAGTTAGGCGTAAATGTAAATTACCATTTTTGGATTTATTGAGTTTGAAACAATTACTAATCAACCTTTTGAAAACGTTTTCGTAATAGCAAATGATCGCGATCGTTGAGATCACGAGAATGTAATGGGAACTTGACAAGAACATCACGCTCGGCTGAAAATGACTCACCAGGTTCTCATGGTCTTATGTGATGAGATATGCAGATTAATATGTATATCGGGAAGAGCCCCGAATATAGAACAAAGAGCGAGTATGAATTATGTTTGGCTCAATGAGGTAGTTTAGAATCGGACGATACATACGACCGAGTGACGGAACCGGAGAGCGATTCGACAATCTGTTGACCCTCGCCATATCCGGCGCCATTTGCCGCCTCGCCGCCACCGCGCCAACTGCTTCGGGAATATACGAATCTCGCTCATATTTACACGTGTATTCACGGTTTTTCGTGCGATCTTAATTGTTTAATTATTATTGTAATAATAATAGATGCCTTTGTTATGTTGTTGCTCGGTGCTACCATCAGGGTATAAATCTTTCTATTATCCGGTATATTTGTAGCAAGTCAGAAGGGCGGGTCAGAAGTTTGTCCCCTGGATGAGGGCGAGCACGTGACGCACAAGAGGTGCGCGTCGCGGTTGGGGGCTGATTTCAGCTGTTTCAATTGTGTGTATAATATCGAGATGGACCGGCGTGATGGCATGGCGATGGTCGTACAACGTGCGCCTGTTCCATCCATAAATCAATACATGATCTGTTCCTTCGCCTTCTCTGCCTTGGGCGTCCTCTCCGTGTTCAACACGTTCTCCAATCAACCTGAGGTATGTCTTTTCCACGATCATCACACCTCTCAGTTGCACGGACTACTCGATAATGAGATCAAGGCGGATGAATATTATCCACCTGACATCCGTGACATACTCGCCGACATCCCTGCCTTTCGTGTACTATATTATGTACTCGGTAATCAAGTATTAACACTGGTAAGTTGTATGCTTTCTTTCTATGATATCTGTCTGAACAGCGCCGTCTATCCAGATATTTCCGGATATATGTCCTTTTTTGATAGAAGAACAGCATGGTTTTCTACATGGAAATAAGATTGTGATTGATCTCTGTTTGCTAACAATAAGTGTTACAGATTCTATTGAATACGTATTATGCGATGTTGGCTTTGATAGGTCGCCTGATCGTGAACTATGCCTTCAAGGAGCTCTCCAGGTGCGGGCGCTTGTTTATCGTTTTGTCAATCATTTCTGTCCTTTTTGTTTTGGCGGGACTTTGAATGTCAGTGTACATCAATATGGCCTTCACTGTAAAACTGAATTCGAAGTAGGTTGACTGATGGTATTAGATCTGATATTGCAGACAGGAGAGCGGGGCAGCTCGAGCCGCCCTTCTCACTTGCATTGTTTTTGATGCCGTCTTCATCTCTGTTATTGCTGCCAACCACAGCTTTCAAAAGGTTTTTTTCATTTATTGTTATTTTTTTATGATGTGCTATCCAAGTTCACATTTTTCGAGACTTAATGGTATGACAACCCAAGTATCTGTTACTGCTTTTTCCACAGCAGGCCACATACGAGCTATGCCAAACAATGATCTTTTTGAGTGTTTTGTGCATCTCCATCATGGGTTAAAGAATCAGTGAATGAGAAAAATGTATAAGGAATGTGCTTGTTACTCTTGTTATGCATATTTTGTTCGCTAGAGCTTAATGCTTGTTTCAAATACATCGTAGTGAAAGAATAGGTGGTCTTCCAGCGTTTCCGAACTTTTATCAGCAAAAGCCGAATCCATGCAGGTTGATGTATGACATGGCTACCAACAAGAGAAATATTCAGGTTTTGTTATGGATGGTATGGTTCGCATTGAATGCGTTTCTCATCGTGATCAACATGATTTGCCATCAACGATTCAAATATGTTCGTTTTTGTTTCCATTGACAATATACACCTTGCCGTGTAGTATGAGGTCCGTGCCTCCAGTCAGTCTTGATAAAACTCACTTTCTAATCTGAGAGTCAAATGGACCGTTCCAATTGACAATATACACCAAAACATGAAATGTTGACGTTTCACGACGGTTTTTTTCTTATTATAAATAGTTTTATGTTTATCGTCTCGATAGCGAGAAATATATTTTTGAAGTTGCTAAAACACCGGGACATAATGGTAAGAACTAAGTAGAATCGATTGCAGATCTCTCCGTCGGGAGGAGCTCCGGGCGTCGGTCTGACGGTAGTCTGCTCGGGAATCTTCGTCCTCTCCACTGTCATCCTCGTAACTCTCATCTTCAATTTTAACCATCTCTCACTTTCTAACTTCTGCTTCCTACTCGTTGACGTTCGTTTATTTATCATTTATTATTTATCCCCAATATCATTTGCAATTTTTTAAAATATTTCTTTACTGAATTGAGGCGGTCGTGCTGTGTGATACGGTACTTTTTAAGAGCAATTTCCCGTTAGTTAAATACGCTTACACCCTGTCACCATACAAACGTGAAAAATGGGTTTTGATAACAGTTATGTAATGCTTTTTACACTCTCAGTATGATAACTTTTTAATGTGATATTGGTACGAAAGATTATTGAATGAATACGAGTGAGGCGAAGCAAAGGCAGTAAGACCTTTATGACATTACAGGTAGTGCTGGCGTGGATTCGTTCAGCGCGCGGCGTTTTGCGCTGCGTCTTGGCGTCATTGTCGGTTCCCTCGAATACTGCTCGTTCTATCACATACACAGCTGACATGACTGTGAACCTCTCCTCCGAAGTTGTGCAGCTGCTTCATTTCCTGCACTTGATGGTCATCTCCCCGGTCGGCTTGAATCTGACGTGTATCTTCTTCTTCTATCATCTCAAGATGGCGTATTCCAGCATTGTCGCCATTCTCAATAGGTACGCATAGGACATCTTCTTATTGTTAGAACATTCTAGACGGCGATTATGTAACTGTAGGAATTGTATGTTCAGGCACTTGAAGCACCGTGCGATATTCCGTCACATCGAGGTATCGTATCCCCGTCTGGAGGATCCGTCGGATGAGTTGTGCATAGTGTGTTGGGAGCCGTTGCTGGACGCGCGTCGTCTCCCCTGTTCCCATTCATTCCACGACTGGTGTCTCATGTGGTGGTTGGAACAGGATCCGTCGTGTCCCACTTGCCGTCGATTCCTGTCGACGCCATCCGAGCAGAGGGAGAATCCCCATCCGCCTGTCTCCACCACTTGGCACTTCTCCGGACAAAGGTTTCTTTATGAACATGCTAAATAGATCTCGTATTGTTGTCCAGCAGTATGTGTGGATTGGCAGTCCCCGCCTGCACGACGAAACGAGTGTCTGCGGAGTGTTGCCAAAAGTCACGTGCATGCTTTCTGAACAGTCAAGTAGTATATCCAGGACCAACAATCGCTGTTTCTTCCAGAATGACAAAATCGACAAAACTTTTTAATATACAAAGATTGCCTCCGCTGTGCAAAAAAAGCGTGACCTTTGGCTACACAGCGAGTGGCTCGAGAATAGGGAGCCCTCGAATGAGTTTTGCCTGCGATTGCTCGAATATTCGTGTTCATGAGCTGTCAGCCCTAATACGCATAATGGGGACTGTACTGCACAAATGTAACATCTCGTTAGTTAATTGTAGAACACTGGCCATCGACTGATAATGCAAGCGTTTTTCATTCTCATCTCATGTTGCGTTTTTGCTAGTAGTATGCTGCTATCAGGAATTGAGTGTTTTCTGATCGATAAGGATTCTTCCATTCTCGTGTGTAGTGTATCCATGACAGGATAATGACGACAGATCATTTGTTTTCTGTGACCTACCAATGTGATCTGTAGCAGATTGAATGGATTGAATACGAACATTTATTCTCACTAGCTCAAAAATATCAGGACGTGACTTAGTGACACAAGATTGAACAACCAATTAATGTTGGATATTATAGCATTCCCAGATTGTTTATTGTTATGCTCAAATTGTCATATTAAAAACCTCGTTTAAAGGAGTACACTCACTTTTAAACAAACTATGCCCCCTAAACCATAGCTTTTCCGGGTAATGGTTGTAGGTGCTTTAGTGGTATAAATACCAATTGGATTTTGTATGAGGCTTGGAAAACCGAAAATGGTCATAAAATTAAAATAAACACAGAAGCATGACAAAATAAGGGTCTTTACTCCTTCATACTGGAGGGGGGGGGTAGTTCCTGATAAAACTGGCGTAGAGGTTCAAGAACAAGGCTGATAATGAACAAGAACATATATTATCGCTCTTCTAGAAGACAAGCAGGATAATCTCAGCTGTTTCTGATCAGTGTTGGTAGGTGGAAGCTTCTTTTGGTATAGACAAGGTCAAGGCCGGTACCAGAGAATTGTAGATCTAGTAACCATAACCAGGGGAGCGATTGCCGTAGTGGAAGAATTACTCAATGTACTGTCTATTGAACAAAAAACATCTGATTACAGTATACGTAGCAGAGAGTTATGAGAGGTATTGATTAAGATATGTTGTTAATGCCTGTGGAAGTGTGTTCAGATGGTTTCGCTTTGGAGGTCTCCTCCGCCTTCCCTCCTTTTCAATTGAACTCTCACATAACATGGGAGGAGGGATGATTCGTCGAGACGACTCCCAACTCGTGACTATGGCTGAACAGGTAAGGGCAGGGATCACTCGCTATTCTCTCATTCTAAGCACACTCACCATTCTGCTACAGTTGATGAGGAACAGCGCATTTCAATTGAGAAAAGGTTATCAAGTATGGATTGTGTGCGCGAAGTCCGTAAAGTGCAACAAGTTGTACTGTTCGCGTCTTAGTCGTTGATAGTCCTTACCATTAGTTCATCGCTGACGTGCGCATTGGGAAATTAGCGACTGGTGCACTTTTTGATGCTTACAACATACGATTAGCGATAGTATTCTGATGGGAACTCAACAGGAGGGCATTAGTTCATGTATGCGTAGTTATAGAGTATAAAAGTAGTAGTTATCATGCAATACTCCTTACATTGAATAAATCTGAATTACCTATATATGTATGCGTTATATGACTCCAGAAACCAAGCTCCTTGGTCAGGTGCGTGAGATGTTCCCTCAACTGCCGTTCGATGCCATAATGGAAGATCTTCGAACGAGTGGATCGACTCAGGCGACGATCGAGAATATTCTGGAGGGACGAGTCGGATTCGTCGGAACTCCCGACGAGTCCGATGATGACTCGTGGAGTGTCGATCCAACACGACACGACGACGAACAGAGGACGGAGGAAACATCCAATTCCCTCGAACAAGTAAGGATCCCTGTCAATGCTCATTCCAGTGTTATTTGTGACTCAAATAGGAAACACTTCTGGCATCTCAATCTTCTGAGAGTTGTTAGCAGGACGGATATTCGTTTGTTGATTGGTATCCGTACTACGCACGCATGAACAGGACGGTAGTGTGAACATACGAATGTAACAAACATATTGCTTAGCACGCCGCTTGAAATCAAGCGAATTTGAGTATGTTGATTCTCTTGTTGATATGTATGTGATGGGTGTGTTGTCTCCTCCTTGTGACCCCCAGTTTCCCTCGAGAATGTTCCCTTCAGGATAGCAGCAACGGTTTCGCACAGCGAAAGCGTCAGATGATTCTCACGTACCGCCGACGATATTTGGAATCGGCCAAAGGCGCGGACCTTCGGTTACGCGGAATTCTGCCATAGTTGTGTATATATTGTATATTCGTAGCCATGACTTGTCGTACAGTGTCCCTTCGTGTTCATTATTCGGGTGAATTATTTGTACAGTATATGTTCGTTGTTCGCACAATCGTTATAGGACCAAAAGGACTTGGTGTGCTTATCCAAACAGGCAAGATCAGGGGACGGAGCTTGAGCGGTCACTAAACACCACGTGCCGAACAGCACGTATGTTAGTATAACAACTTGGTATGAAACCAATCTAAGCTTCTCAAAACCCTCTAACAATAAGCAAAGGGATAATTATCAAATTGCTAGTTTTTTAACCTAAGAGGATAAGCACTGATCAGTAAAGTGGCATTGAAATAGAGCACACTAGACACACTGTGGACGGTGTCATGTGACAAGCAGCCGTGTGAATGGCAGATAGATATCACCGAATATTAGTATAGAATACTCTTCATGGAGAGTACATAGGATAAGAATATGGAAGAGTCATACAGAAAGAAAGTGGAGACCGGCCGATAGAGAAGGGAGGGGGGGGCACTCAGATTGGAATACCTGCGAACCACCGTTCGTTCGTTATAGAAGGTGCGCATGATATACAAGCATTCGAATCTCTTGGCAGTCTAATAGGCAGTGAGCATGAGTTGTCTGGCATGTCTACATGATGGAAGGAGATCTATGAACTCCGGAGCCCAATACAATCTCTCATATCGTCGTTGTTCCATTGGACGATAGTCTTCTGGTTGGAGGAATGGAGCTGCATTGTCCAGACCACACGCACGGCCCCTCCAGTACAGGAAATAGTTGTCGAATCTATAAGGAACCGTCTCCGTGTGATAGCTTGACAACTGGAAGTTCAGCAATGCAGAAGCCATTCGAGCTCAGACTGGGCTCGAGCCGACAAACACCCGAGGCAATACTGGACTGGAAACGAGTCTCATTCAAGTGCTGCCAAAGGTTGCGAGCTTTTTTACATTGCAAAGGATTCCGTATTCTTTCATCTTACGCATTCTGTATGTTTTCTATTAGAAAATCACTAAAAGGTTCGTCGAGTTCGCCATTCTGGAAAAACACAACAATCGATTGTTGGTCCTGGATACTTCACTGTTCAAAAAGCGTATGACTTTGGTCCAATGACACTTGTTTCCAGTTGAGTATTTGTCGCCCATGCGAGTCTCGATCAGAACACGGCGAGTGTCCGAGCGTCAAATGACAATCCTAATGATAGCGTTCAACAATAACAGCTTATTGAACGTCTGTAAGCGCGATTTTGCTTATTTGGAAATAACAGCACCTTGTGGTATCAACGGGGAGGTTGAAATGACGGGATGGATGGAGGTCCACGTGGGGCTCCACCTTGTGAGAATGAAATCCGACGTGAGGAAGAGATGTTCGTCTTCTCTACAATTAAGATAGATCAGAGTAATCCATTATCAATGGCTAAAGGACTAAATAATCAATTGTGTGTATTACTTTTGTTATCCCCTCGAATTTCGTCTATGGCCACAACTGTCGCACTACAAAATTTGCATGTGTATTAATTAGGGTGAAAATTGACGGCTTGCACTGATTTTTGGTTTCAAACTGATCAGAGCATTTGGAGGAAGACCCGGTCGCTCAAGGTGAAGTGCAATTTGCTAATTGTAAGAATACCGTAACCGAATGTTTTTCGCGCTCTGCGTTACGGCTGCGTTGCTCTGTCAGAAACACATTAGAATGTATTATAGTCAGGAGTCAACATTCGTGTTGAATCTTAAATATCTTTCAGCTTAGTTTTTGGAGCTGTAGATGTTGTACCCGTCATGAAGTTGTAGGTATAGTATCATACTATTAGTATGAGCACGAAATTGCTTTTGTGAGAACGACTGCTGACTCTACGAAGGTAGTGTACAAAGTTAGGTTATATGACATTAGACTGGTCTTGAAAGATGACGGGTGATAACAATAATCAGAAAGCCGTCGTAGTAGAGCAACATACCCGATCCCTCTCCACCAGCCACTCTCCCTGCTTCGGCTTGTATGCATTGTGCGGGGAATATTCTCCCCTATCAGACTTCCACAGACGATTCCTGACCAGGAATGAGGCGGAAACAGGGCGGCCACTTACCGGTGGGAGATGCACAGACTCGGTGCCAGCGAGGTATACGATTTCTGTCGTCGGAATGATCCGAGAATGGGATTGTACATCTCATACAAGGAACAGTGTCGTGCATGGTTCATCGTCTTGGTTGCATTGTCGAATCTGGACGGGAGTGCGGTGAGTGGCGACTTACGCGAGAGAGACGATGTCGTTGAAAGTGGAGGAGGGCGCATTGGCGCCGAAGCCGCGGTATGGGATCGAATGCCAATGGGCATCCATCGCCTCTCCTTTCACCTGTGTACATCAAAATATCAACGTAATAGCACAGAGATCATTAGTACGCAATCCATCCTTCCGTGTGTTTGTCATGTAATGTAAATGAGGCACACAGTGGATCGTGGGAATCTCATCTAAACAGTCTTTCCCCTGCCAATACCGTCACTCACATTGTCACTAACGGTACTGCCGTTTTCCCGGTAAGGATGATTCTACAATGAGAGGAGACGAGGGTGGGTGATCCTTGGTCTCTCCCACTAATGAGACCAGTCTACACTTCTATGGAAGGAGTGATTGTCCTCGAGGGAAACATGGCTCACCTTGTCGAAGACGCTCATCCCGTCGATTGTGCCAATCGGCAGCTGTTTGAGGGGGAGGCGATGCACATGTGCCTCTTCAATTCTCCCGATCCCTGATCATGCCTTCGCGCGATCCATCAGATGCCCCATCAGACGCTCAATGCCCCTGCGAACTGTCGCGCCGCGGTTATGGCGCGGCAGTAATCTGTTTGAACATGTTAAAAGGTGGGTGCATTCACACAGTGAATATTGCCGGTTTGTTGTGTGTTTCGTGTGCCATCTATGATTCACACGACAATTCATTTCTGGCTGTGAATCATTCCTTCATTTGTTCGTTTTCTTCTCAACTCTCCTCCTTCAGATAAATCATAGCCAATTGAACATGTTCTCATGGCAATTTGTCCATCCGATTCTTCTTTTCATTTCGGTCATTTTTCCGCTAAATGTTTGGAGGTCAAATGGCTTTTGTGAGGTGAACACAGCAATTATTGGAGGATTGTTAGAACACACTTGTTGGGCAAAGATCATGTTCTAGTGGAAGGGAGCCTTCTTTTTCGTAGATCAAAGTGTCATTTAAGGGGAAGTGGTGCCCGCTGTGTTGTCGTGTTGTTATCACGCCGTTCCCTTCTCTATGTATAGATAGCCAGCCAGCCTCGGCCTGGGAACATCATTTCTCACTTTGCCTGTGTTAAGCTGGTGTATACACAAATGCAGCCGGCCCATTACTAGTTACCCGAGAGTTTACTTAAGCTCAGAATCGCGTGCTGTTTACATTATTTACAATTGGAGTTGGCATTGAATAGAATTGAGTGATTAAGGACGAGAATTGTATGAGTAACAGGCGATGAGTCATATGAATTGTCTTGTTAATCAGTCATTTGTCTTGTCTCCTATTCTTCCTGTTCAGATGTCGGGAGATCGTGCGACGAAATCGGGCTTCGCCAAGGAAGCACAAGAGAAGATCCATGGGAAATACGATGAAGAATTGGCAGGTTTGTACCCCTCAATCATTCTTCCTTTCAGCCCCCCTCATTGGCTGTCTATTGCGTATCATTCATTCCAATGCCAATACATTCAAAACAGTATGGCTTATGGGTTGTAAGTACCGCTATTACAAAGAAAATATGTAAAAAAATTTTATTAGCAATAATTCGTGGATAACAAAAGCATTACTGTGGACGTATCCTCATTGTTAAATGAGGAATGAAGGCATTTTCTTACACCCCAGTTTGATTCTGCTGACATCTCATGAAGATTGGCCTGAGCACATCCACCAGTATAATATCGATCAGTATTGTATTACGTTCAAAACAAGGGTATACAAATAAGGGCCATCCTTATCCAGAGTTCTCTTTTTTACAGATATCTTTTACTTTACTTATATTTTGCTCCGTATGCTATGCCTCGCGTCAAGCATAGTAGTAGTAAGAGACATGTGCCTGCATCGTGTAACTTTCTGTCTTCACTACCCGGAAATCTTAAGCGCTGGGAGGCCCTCCTAAAGAAAAAAAACTTGGCATAGCCGTAGAATAAAAGGTCGTCTTCTGAAATCTAAGGGGCGAACACCTTTTGGATGGAGGGACGTAGTGTATCCGTCCCCTCCTGTAGATAATTTATTTCTGATGCACGACGTATGCATACAGTAGGGCAGCCATCCTGTCTGAATTGGAAAGTTGTCAACCACTCAGTCGAAAGCTCGCAAAATGCTTGTGTTTTATATATTTTCTCCAAAAATATGGAAATTTGTTGTTTAATCTACCAATCAATAGAACAGATAATAAGAAGCATGTTTTTGTTTGTGGAACGAGTCTATTTTCGCACACATGGAAGTAACAAACATTTAACTGTGTACAAGTTTTGGATTGCTAACAATAGAGGATAATGGCATTCTATACGTCGGTATCTTCAGCGTCGATTCTTTCCTGGGTGAAAAGCGTGACGGGCGACAGCTTCTCCTGCAGTGGATCAGCAGATAATCTCGTGCAGCTTCTCAAGGATGGAACTCTCCTCTGCAGGTACATTCCCGGGGATGAACACTAATGCACAGTTCGTGCATTCATGCTCTTATGTCCTATCAATAAGCTCAGGTATTCTGATGAAATGTTCATTTTGTGCATTTATAGTTTTTGCTGATATGTAATTTGCAGCTGACAACAAAAGTAATCTGAATTGTATTGTATGTGCTCACAAACTGTTCAATAAGTGAAATGAGAAATTGTTGCGCATAGCTAATTGTATGGCTTGTTCCCTTGTGTTGACTGCAAGCGAAGCGCGTGTTTGTTATGAGAATGTTTCCTTTGCAGATTGGCGAATTCATTGGAAGCGGGCGCAGTCCGCAAGGTGAACTCGTCGACGATGGCATTCAAACAAATGGAGAATATCTCATTCTTCCTCGCCTTTGCTGAGAAACATCTCGTCAAGAGTGAATTGTTCCAGGTACAATAACCTGCTTCTCCCTTTCACTTCTTCTTACTCCTATTATCCGTCTCCATCGCTTGTTCTGGAGACAAACTGTACGGCCATCGATATATTACTTCATTTTCGTAATTAGGCAAAGAAATAGTTTAAAGAACAATTATTGTATCTATAATCGCTTTAGAACGTTATGATAAGGGGAAGTGTGTGTGCTGTGCTATCAATTACCTCCTGTTATTTCCTTTTTTAACTTTATACTCATAGTTTTTTTTTAGAATTCTTCATTATTCCCGTCCCTTCATGTGAAAACTGGTACATTGTGCAATGAACAATAGCTAGAGTAAGGAATGAGCATGACTTGGAACACGATTCTTATCCCGTTGCCCTCGTGTCCTCCTCTTATCAACCCCGACTCTTTGTGTTTCAGACGGTGGATTTATACGAAGCGCAGGACCCGAATGCCGTGCTGACTTGTCTGGCGGCACTTGCCCGAAAGTCGGAGAAGCTCTTCGGGAAACGGGGATTGGGGCCGAGGGAAGCCGAGGGCGAGAAACGACAATGGACAGATGAACAACTGAAGGCCGGACAGAATGTGATTGGACTCCAAATGGGATCCAACAAGGGAGCCAACCAATCCGGAATCAACTTCGGCAACACACGTCACATGTAGACTGTTTACTCCACCATTTGTCTGTAATTCTTCCTGCCATCGTTCCCATATCACTATGCCTTTTTATCCCCCTTGCCACCCATATTGCTGTGTATCCCACTCATTCCATAATAAAGCGCTAGTTATCGCGATGGTTCGTGGGGTCAACTTGTGTTTGGTGGGGCAGATTACCAGCGGCAAATACCCATCTTGGGAGACAAAGGAATTGACACAAGAAGCGGTTCCGGTGAGCACAAGGTAGATCGTTCGGGGGAGGGGGGGTCTATCTCCTAGTGGGGGGGGGATAAAGCACCTCCCTTCATACAACATTCACCTCCACCTCAACCTTGCCATGTTTATATAGCAAATGAGCGTTTAACAAGAGCTGAGTGGAAATCTGAGTCCATTTGCCCAATTGGGTATTCGAAAACATTCTGAGACTGAAGCCAATGATGCTGGAGAATGTAGTATTGTCAGAGCATGCTATTCCCGGTGGTAATAATAGGACCAAATAGGAGTTACAGTATACCTAGTAGACATGGTAATAATGACAGCGGATGCTTTCAAGCCAATGTGTCCCTTACTCGCCTCAGCTCTCATTCACAGGTGTCATACTACACAATATGCCCTTCCGGTTTCTGGAAATGCAATCTCTCAAACAAATCGTCCGATATTATACGTGCCATAATGGGCTCCATAGGTATGCCTAATGCGTATATGGGGGCTACCGTATACCTTCGAGGAGAAGCAGAGATTAGCAACAGGTCAATTGTGAGTTGTGAAGTGGGCTGAGGACAAAAGCAGATCCATCCCATGTTTGCTTGTGGGGATGACGCGAAAAGACACCGGACAAAGAAATCTGTGCCCCCCTCCCCTATCATAGAATGAACATATTAGACAAAGCAAGTAACAACAACATAAGTGGAAATACGATAGCACTTCGTGGCATCCAGAGTAGCCAATTGGGAGAAGACAGCATTCCAGATAGCAGTCACACATAGGGTAATCGACATTCTAACAAGAAGAAAGACTCTTCCCACGAGGACGTCCACGTTTTGGATTGATTCTGTGTACGCTCAGAAATACCTACACCAGCAGTTGTTTTGAATATCACTTTGTCTAAGTACGCAGATAAACTTATATAGGCGAGCACATTCTGGGGAATCTGGGTGCTATGAATGATGGGATTGGGTTGATTGGGTGGTCGATGTGGCAGCAGCTGACACACAGTGAAATGTACCCGATAGCACACAGTGTTTTTGTTTGCGAGTGGATAATTATGCCGTGTTGTGCAGGTGTTGCTGCCCTCTCACGCTATTCTCCAACCAACAATTTCCTTCATTTCATCCCCCATTTCCCGCATCTTTCGTCCTGATTTTATGCCCAAATTTGTTTCATGAGTTCGACTGCTACCGTATCTCACTTATGGCGCCCTTCTCTCCATCCATTGCCTTAATTGAATTGGCTACAGTAATCAAAATGAGGGGCGGGAGGAGAAAAAGTTGCCTTGGATGAAATGAGAAATGAATGATGATGGACAACAGATATTGCAATGACCTCATACGTTAATTAGAACAGGAACACATCTCATAATACTTTATATCTAACTTCGTAATAAATATTGTATGTATAAGGAATGTTAATATGCGAAGAAAAGAAGGAAACGAATACTCCCTGAGGGCAAATCACGGTTCGGGAGAAGTAGCGGGGGTCACCCCACCCTCGCCGTCTTCCACTTTCACTCGCTTATGCTTCGTACGACGGTTTTGGAACCAGACTTTCACCTGGAAATAGGGGTTGGGGGTAATCACGGTGTGCTCAGGATTCGGTTATTCGGAAAGAGAATAGGAGAGAGGGGAATCATGAAGCACGAAATACAATCTGTCGGAACACAAGAAGACATTCATGGCTCTCAATTGCGAATCGAGCACCTTTGGTCATCATTGTCAGTTGTGGCTTGTAATGGGAAGCAGAGACAAAGACGTGCCTGTGTTTCGGAGAGCGAGAGTCGTGTGGCGAGTTGTTTCCGTTCAGATCCGACGACGTAGTGATTGGAGGCGAAGGCCTTCTCGAGGGCGACCAACTGTGCGGGGGAAAAGGCCGTGCGAATCCTCTTACTCTTCCGAAACGGTTGCAGAAACAATCCGGCCGCCGCTTCCCCTGAAATAACATTTTTGTTCGACGGTCGGTCGCGGTAATCTTCTGAGAGGAATCTCCTTTTGTCCCTTTGAGGAGCCTCTCCACACCTCCTCGCCCTGTACACACAAATCTCATACTAATCCCAAGTACCGTAGGCTCACTCCGGGGAGTATCCTTTTCAAAGCAAGTAAATAGATGCTGGCAGCAACAGAAACTCACTAACACACAACTAACTTACCGAAATGAGAGGAATTCGATTGTTGTAGAAGTTCGAGCCATTGTTGGGACCACAATCGGAGAGGGTTATTGGCACCGTCAGCGGCCCCGGCTAAGAGAGGATTCGCAGATGCCATCTGAACATAGGCATCTGGGCAGATCCTACCTGTACATGGGGAAGCAGCACGTCGAAATAACTCATGGAAGTGGAAAGTGTCCTCTCGTCATCCGGCTTCTCCTTCGTCTCCTCGATCTGTCCGATTGAAATGACGTCATCTGCCCACCTGATCATCGTGTGCCGTGGAGGCTTTCATCGAATCGCGCACCAGTCGGTCGATGCCGAAATTGAGAGCCATCTATCTGTTGTATGAGGTGGGAACAGTGCAATGAGCAACAAATTGGAGGGCGGAGCCTTCGGGCGGGCGCCCTGATTGGTGGACCACACTGGGTCTATTCAACAGCGGAATCTGTCTACACAACCCAATACACCTTACCGCTTTTTACTCAAATGCTTACCCATCAACGTAATGCTTATCTACGACAAACAAAATACAAAGAACACGTACAGTACCCACATTGCTGTCACAACAACACATCAGTGCCCCACTGATATCATTACAGTACACGTGATCGAAGAGATATTCCGGTAGCTTGGGAGTGCTTCAATTCTCGTCGTCATTTTCGTTGTTTTCATTAATAGTTACGCTATGTTGATTGATGATTATAGTTTTTGCTCTATTTTCTTATTCCCTGGTTTGTTCGATTGGGGGGAATAGTTGATTCTCCCTTTCTGATTGCATTTTAATGGTTCACACTATCTCATGGTCAGAGAAATTTCTCTGGCTTTTAGAGTGTAGAGCAGACATCTCGGTCCAAACATGCAGTAGTCTTGCATTGTTATGCATAACTAAGCTTCTCCCCCATGTGATCGCTGATTGGCTGTTTTTGTACTATGGTATTGCTGCGTGTTTGGTCAGTGGACATGTTCAAAGCTTTCCAAATGTGTTTTCTAAACATTTTATTCCCACCCTCTTACATAGCTCATCATGTGTGTTTACATTGATGAATTATTCTGAGTTGGAAGCCTGAGTTGCAATGGTTGAGTCGTGACTGCTTGGGGGAATGCTAAATGCAGTTTATCCCTTTTATACTTAGGATTTTTAAATGTAAGTAAATACAAAATGTAGCTCAACAGCTTCATGGTCTTCAATAAACCCTTTGAAGTTGTGTTTACTGCAACTGTTAAGCCATCAAAATATAATGTGCATATTCCATTTCGATTGATACACATCTTTTTGCAATCGTATGCGAATTATGTAAGCTGTTTAGACCGGCGGATGTCCGTTGCTTGCTATTTCATAGACAACGTCCTGGACCTCTCAGGACTCCCCGCAGGCAAAATGCCTTGAATACGGGCGAACTTTGTTTTTTGCTTTCATAGTTCCCGCACCTTCCCATTGGCAATTTGTTCATCGCAATGAGCATAACACCGCTTACTATCACTTTGTAAATGCAAGAAAGTGGTACATTTACAGCGCTTTATTTATTTATTTATTTATTTGGATTCCTTTTGCAAAAGGACCATAGTCTAAGGAACACTGCTAAGACAAAATTACTGTGAAATTATGCTTTTCTTGCATATTATTTACTGCGCAAAGCTGTGATGCCTTTAGTGGACCTACGTGTTTCAAGAAATTCTCATAATATGATTGAGCACAGGCAGGAACAAGCAGAAATAAGTGTAGGTAATATGCCCAGCGGTTCAGGAATAATATCTGTATCCGAGATCTTGGTGGTTTTCTTGCCTGCTTTTCTTGCTAGTTTGTATTGTATTTATTCTTTGAATCTCAAGTTGGGGAATCGTAGTTCTCAATTTGGGAAATTCCCACGGAGAATACTGTAACTTTTACATTGTTAAAATTTCCCAACACTTGGCGAGACTCGGGCAACTGCAGTTATTCCTGAAATGGCATAAAAAAATGTTTCAGGGGGTTAGCATCGACTCCCCAATTTCGAATTACAGGAATCTTGTGCATTCCTCAACACTGCTGGGCCATCGCAGTTACATATTCCCGAAACCCATGGCGTACGAACTCTCACTCTCTTACATACGCGTTTTATGTTTTTATATTTCGAAAACTGGGTAACCATCTAGTGTAAGACATGGGGTGTTTATCGAAAAGTTAGGCTTACAAACGGGGTGCTTCCAATGCTTATCCCAAAAAGGAGTGCCTCGGCGTTATCTATGACGTTGTTGTCGGTGGATGTGTGTCTATGCCCAAATCTGCGGTTCTAGGTTGCAACATAAGTCTTGGAAGATTTTTTCTATTCTAGTTTTATTTTTTTCTTTATCAACGATATAATCACCATAAGTATCTACAACCTTACCCCATCTGATAGGCAAGTCGCTGATTCCCTTTTCTCAGGACTCTGTGAATCGACGAAGTCAGTGAGTGCCAAAAATACATCATCAACTTTAGAATATTTTTTATTGGCTAGGAACGATTTGAGAGAGCAGAACAAGTGATAGTCAGAGGGAGCTAGGTGGGTGAAGAACCGTATCACAGCCGAGCTCCATTAGTTTGTACCACGTGACGTAAGAGATGTGCGGTCAAGCGTCATCATGCAGCAGGTGTATCAAAGTCCTTCTCGGTCGCTTTTCTCCTATTGATTCCTTCAACTTCCTAAGTTGTTCACTGTAGACTGTTGATGTAAGTGTCTGACCTTCTGGTAGTAGCTCATTGAAGAGCGTTTTCGTATTCCCAGAAGCAACAAAGCAAAACCTTCTAAGAATGAAGGTCCGGGTTTGGCTGAGTTGGTGGCTCTTTTCCTCGAAGAATCCAGAAGGATTTATGTGCGCCCGCATCGTATGTAACCAACTCTCATCTTCAGTCACCACATCCTCCAGAAAGTCTTTGCTGTTGGAGCGAAGGAGAATAGACTGACATATAGACAGTCGGGTCATCGTCGGGTCTTTAACCGTTGGTTAAAGCATGAGGTATCCATCGTGCCCGAATTTTCCGATATCCAAGATTCGGGAGACGACGTTCGATGGTCATATGGCTGCACCGGATCTTCATCGCCAGTTCCCGCACACTCGCTTTTGGATTCTCCTTGATGGCTTCGAGAATGGTAGAGTCTTCTGAGGTAGTCGACGATGATACAATAGGATCTTTAAAAATATGTAATGCCCACGGAACGTATATGACTACATATTACCTACTATGCAGGAGTCACGAATGTAATGGACAAGATGGTTTTGGATGACATGGCGATGGTAGAGATGAATACGAGGACGATCCCCATTGCGACCACCCCAATTTGAAGGAGTTCTGATCAGGACAATCAGCAGTACTGAACGAAGGTGGTTGATTATAGGCCGTTATCAATTAGTAGTTTCTGTTCTCAGTGAAAAACATGGAAGAACTAATTGTAAAAACCCACTCATAAGTTTATTTGCTTTGCCTTGCGAGTAATTCGAAGCAGTGTGGGTGAAAAATCGCCACTGCATGTTGAAATTATATTATATGTTCAACAAAACGTTTCCGTCTCAAGGGTTTCCCCAATAGATTTGTCAACTTGAATGTTACTGCAGCTTCTATCGATTGAATACACTCAAAAATGACAGACTGCGTATTCAATTGTTCAGATTAGAAAACAAGGTAGATCAAAAGCGCGTGTTGAGCGTGAATGTTTAAACAATGTAATGGATGCGCAATTTGTTCGCTTTTCGTGGATTCCGATCAAATGAGAAATGGATTCTGGCCAGTCAGCTTGCTCTTTTGTTCCGTACACGCGCCAACCTCACCTTCAACGCACCAGCCCACCATCAACGCGCCAACCCCACTGTCAACGCGCATTGGTCCCATATTTTGAAGTTGCCTAGTTTCCCTTAACAAGGAGCTCCAAGGTTGGCAACATCTTATTAAGCAGAGTAAGCCACCATTTTAACCCTGTAAAAAATGTTGCAGCCTTTGTTATGGAGAAAATCATTTTTAGTGAATGCTATAAATTTGCCTATTTGAACCTTTGAATAGGACCGAACCGTGCGTTACAAGAAGAAACTCATATATACTAACACTAAGCTGAAATGGACTATGCTTGTTTCGATTCGTGGCCACCTCAAGTTTGATCTACTGGCGGGTACCGAGTTTCATTGCTTCATTTATGTGTTTCTTTTTCTTTTCGTTTGTTTAAGTCTACAAGTTCAGGGGAAGACGTGAATATTGTACTAAGAATGAGTAAAGGTGTGTTTGAGCTGACATCAGAATGTGAATACCCTGGTTGTGTTGATTGACAACATGGTCATTTCTATTGTCTGCCAGATTTTTAATGTGGTGTGTATTACTTGGACTGTTCGAGTATTCGAATATGGTAAATATAATAGTACCCTTGTGATTTCCTTTAAGCAACGGTGACGAGTGTTCTTTTACCCATAGATGCCATGTGGTACTTCGCTTCTTCCACATCTTATTGCCAACATTGTCATCCTGTCATCCGGGACTCGCACCTGTCAGTTTGACTCGAATGATCAGATGCCCGGTGGAGGTGGCCAGTGTTGTTCCCGACTGCACTCGGTAACATCTCCATCTTCCGAATGTCTTCTTCAAGTGCGAACAGACTTACATTGATTGGAGTATGCTTGTCTGAGATTGCGCTTATCTTTCTGGTTTTTTTCTATTTAAAGTCTTAATGTGGTGACTGCAGCTTGGGATGCATTGTCTGCTTTCAGTTTCATATTGATAGTAGACTTCCTATGCTGCATAGGGGGGGGGGACTTCCTGTGCTGCCTAAAGTAGTTCTCTCGAGTGTCGCTGATGACAATCGGAGTGGCCTTGCTTCTGTTGGAGATACGTGGACATTCTTTGCTGATGATCGAATTGTAACTCGAACGGTTGAGACATTGTTTGATAGCAGCCAGCTGACGGTAGTACATCGATTGGCGAATTCCATGGCACTTGACTTGCGAAGTAAGACTGGCGCACACATGTACGGTGCTTTCTCCATGCGCATCCACCATTTCTTGTATTTCTCCCCCCTTTCCCATATTCCAGACTTCATATGCTTTTAAGAACTCAAAATGACTGATAAGACATAAAATGTCCTTTCTGTTAACATCTCCATAGCAAGAGTTTGGTTCTCTATCGATCTATGGAGCTCGCCTTCAAATCAAAGTTGTAGAAAGCGCTCAACGTTTTTAGTGCAGGAAATAGAAAACAATTGTAATTGATATCCGCAAGTGGAATTTGCGGCGTGCATGGCCGTATTATCATCAAAATTGTCTGAAGTTTAAAAAGTAGCTACAGTAATATTTACATTTTAGATGTCAATTGTTCTAGTTGTAATAGTTTACAGAATGCGTATTAGTTTGTTTGTTTGAATTACATTGTGTCACAGTTAACACAGAATTGAACCCAAATGACGGTTTTGATCATATAACATACTTGTATTATATACTTTTAAAAACTTCTTGAAAGCGTTGTGTCAAGTTCGCTAATTCCCGATTAGTACATTTTTGTCTGCTCGCAAGTATACATGATTTGAATACATCAATGTCTACCGTATCCGTATTATCGCGCAAGTGAGAACGTCCTTTGCGACAGACGTCCACACTCTCATCCAGAATGCCCTTAGGGTTTTGACGATACCCGATGTTTATGCATGAAAAGATAAGTTATTCGCATTTGACGGTATGGACGTTAATACCTGGAACGTTGACCTTCACATAGTACGTTGATGTGTTTGCAGATCCATTTTGCGACGGAGGGCGGACAACGCAATTCGTTCCTGGCTTCACCTATCCAAGTGGGTCTCCAAATGGGTGCTTTCAACCATCATTTCCTCTCTACTCTTGAATATGTGGGATACAAACAATATTGTGGAAAGTAGGCGAAACGTCGTCCTCCCATGTGGTCTAGTGGTTAGGATTCGTGGTTTTCACCCACGCGGCCCGGGTTCGATTCCCGGCATGGGAATTATCTTTTGCATTGTCTAGGTACACATAATTTATTCGAAGTCGCTATGAGACATAAGCAAACTACTTTGTATTACTTTTTCAGTACTATTTATTGTAGCTTTTTATGTGGTGCGTCAATGTACGCTCATGTTAAGAACCTTTTATTATTATAATGTTATAATACAACAATCACGATATAATAATAACATAAACAATAATAATTTTCTTCGACATCAGAATATTGCTCTGCTATAGATGTGGTGACTGCGAGGAGGGAGCAGATATCATTGGACTGCCATCACCTTGCGAGTCGGGTTAGGAATAGAGTGAGAGGTCTTCGGAACAAGGAAACGAGCGAAAGTGATCGAATAATGGAAGCAGGAGATGAAGGTATTTTCAACTGTACGGATATCGGGTAGCCTATGGAGATATCGACTAAACGCTGCATACTTCTTATTGAGAAGGTAGATTATATTCACAGAGTTGCATAGACTGAGCGCCCGATTGGCAGCTGATTCTACTCGAGAATACGGTAGGGAACAGGGGTCTGACTGGGAGAGATTGTTGTTATCCATTTCGTGCTAACTGTGAATAAGGCGGATTGCGCGGTGGTACTTCAGACCAGGAAAGGTGAAGCAACGGAGGCATTGCGGGAACAGCGGCCAATTAGAACTTAAGGTATTATTTGGATTAAGTAGCACAGTGATCGTGCATGTCCTCTGTTCGTTGTCGTGCTCTGCGTTCTCCACTCGCCTTGGAGGGAATCCCATGCACGGACAATCATTCGTCTTTCCGATGGACATCGTCTCGCCCTTCCACCACAAAGCCACGAATCACCGGCATCAAAGATCAGATAAGGAAAGAAGAAGAAGGAAGGAATGCTTATTTGACCCAATGAAGGACCATCAGCCCATTCCCGAGATGTCTTCTGTTATTTTGTACGAATGACTAGTCAGTCATACGATGTTTTTGATCGGAATGGTCATTACTGAGTTCGGCAAGGAAGGGCACTCTTCGTTTTTGCCATTTGTGGAGCATACACAGAGCCAGTATTTCTTCGCATGGAGAAGAATGTTCCTGTGGGAGCGTCGTCTGCTGGGAGGTTCCCCGTATGGAATTGCTTCTTGTATGGGACTGACTCCTTCCTAATTTTGGTTGTCGGTAGGCCATAAAATGTGATAGTTTCCTCTCTAATAGTAGATGGTTGTTTGTTTGTCGTTGTCTTGCATAACCAAATGTGGTTGTACGTTGCCTTAAGCTACGTTGCTATTAACGTTCATTTTCACAATACCTTAAAACATGGCTCATCCTACCGGAATGAAAGGCTTTGTAAACACTGAGAACTACCACTGTAGCCAATAAATATAAATATAGTCATATGTCTTCCCATATTCTGCAAGCAACACAACCGTACTAATTGTCCTACAATAATTTTTGCTGTTTTTGACGTTTAAGAATATAATTCAAATAATTTCAATTTTTTTTAAAGTGGGCTATAGCGGGGTAGAAAAGAATGCAGTTGCAGAAGTTAATAAGGGCACGATGTCTATACCGTATGCGGACAGCTGCACTGGGTAGCGGGGTGCTTCTAATCCATTGCGGGCACGCCATCAATGATTCGAGAGAAACGCTGTCAATCTGAGTATCATTCAAAGCAATTGTGGTGTCTGCTTAGACTGTGCTTAATGGTTGTCCAACACAGAGTCGAATTGGAGTGGAAGGACGGATTCGTTCCATAATCAAAGGATTGTCAGTCCTCATCGACGGAATCCCAACCTCCTCGTCTTCAATGTCGGACACAGGACACTATGTATGTTCTCTTTGCTATGGGGATGCGTCCTGCACAAACTCGGTCAAATGCCAATTAGGTTCAATGTTTCGCTGTTGTCAAGGAAAAACAGTCTGAGCGCTGGAATATTTTTTCCTTCCTCGCCACTGAATGGGCGATCTGGATGTGCTGTTTTACATTTTCGAAAAATGGTAAAAACGATAAAAGGGAAAAGAAAGGGATGTTGTTCTATCGCATTCTCCATTCACGTACTTCCTCGGTCGAATCTGGATGCCAATCACTCGTTGCATGGGTGTTTCAGGACAAATACAGTATTACCAACGAGGATTCCCTCGTCGCAAGAAATTGGCCATTATCATACGCGCAAACATTGGCCACAACGAATGATCACTAGTGGACACTGTAATGTTGGTGATCCTCATTTCATTGCAAATTTGTCGCGGGGGACATTTGAGAGCGCAAAAAAGTGCATATTATGATGGGATGAGTTGGCATAATTGCTTCTCTGTGGGTAATTATCCCGTGATTCATTCTTTTACTATGAAATGGTGACTCCGATAATTGTCTTCTTTTATATCCAAAGAGAAAAACAATCCCGGATGCACGAAATGAGATTATGGCCACTCAAAACTTGTTCGTTTTTCATAATTGCTGTTTTTTATGGAATGTTTGTTGATGTCCATCTATCGCTTCTTCGACTCAGATGCTATTCCTTTTGTGTTTTCTTGTCGCTTCGTTGTTATTTTGACATAATTGCTCGATTCTTTTGTATCGACTCATTTTCTCGTCGTTTTTGCGCATCGTTTCTTGTCTTTGTTCGCGAGAATTGGCACTTATTTTTTGGTCTAATTCAGATGTTGAGTGGCTTAAATGAATGAATAAAGGGAGGAAAAGCGTGTGGAGGGGAGTGACGAGGGAGAGGAACGAGGGACGAGGGACGAGGAACGAGGAACGAAGAACGAAGTACGAGGGAGAGGGATGAGGGAGAGTTCCGTGAATGTGAGAGCACGTCGAGTAGATAGTGAGAGTTGTTCCACTTTTTGCTCGTTATTTTGGGTGTTCACGCTTGATCGGTCACACTATGATCATACAAAATGTGTACGAGGCGCTAATTGATGTTGTTTGAGGCGATACCAATGGAGACATCTGTGAATAGCACATATTGCAGTCACTGGAATCGGTTCGTTCGTTGGAGGAGATTCGCCTGCCGTCGCCCTTCCCTGGTCTGGATGGATGTGTCCTCTATGATTCGGTCGGTTATCTCAGTGGAAAGCTCCCTCTGTACATGACTTCTGTCCACACTGTCTTTGACTCATTCCAAATAATAGTCATATTCCCTCTCCTCAAACCCACTCCTGAATTACATCGAATGATATACGTCAATGTGAATTATGTGTATCTATTGAATACTATAAAAAAGAAGCAATTGTACGTTTCAAGTAAACCTCGATCATGTTTCTTACTTGCTTATATTTCAAAAACAATTTTCGCATATTGATGAAGGCTGCAAGACATAGACCGTTCGAACAAGAAGAAGAGTGTCAAGGAGTCACGAAATCCCCACGTTATTGTATGAATTGTAAAATGAGTGAAACGCTTGAGTCACGCCACAATTGCTATCATTGATCAATTGCACATCTATTTAATGCGTATCCACAATATATGCTGGTTGTTTTATGCTACTTGCACCATTTTATATCCCGTTTGTTTATACGAACCTTGTTTGTTTTTTTCTGCTGAGATTGTAGGTATACGATGTTCTACAGAAATGATGTTCCCTTTGGGTATGTGTCAAGAGAGAGAGAGAGACGTTTATCTTTGGTCTTCGGGGTGAAGATCAGATAAAAAGAAAGAAGGGAAATGGAGACTGTTTGAATGCCAGAAAGGGGAAACGGAGACTCTCCTTCCCGAAACTATCTTTCTGCAAAGGAGAACATCCATGAAGCGAGTGAGAGAGGGAGAGAGAGAGGGAGAGAGAGAGAGAGCGAGAGTTCACTCTCTCCTCCCTTCTTGTTTGACCGTCGGTTGCATCTACACACATGTTTGTGTTTGCAATGCCGAACTGTTTCCTTCGAATGGCCTATTGCATCCTCTCGCCTACTTTACTACTCTACTTTCGCCAGCCTCTCCCTTATCTGGCCCCTTTCCACCCTTCCTTCTTCGGCTATCTCCCTCTCTTCCCTTTCTCCGAATTCTCCTACATATCCTGGATGCTACTAATCGCTCTTTGCGATTGAGCATTAAAAGGGAAAGTATCTCCATAACAGGGAGAAAGGGGATTATTGGAAAGGGAAATGGGAGAGCGACGGCGGGTACAACAATACCCACACAGACACTCATGCGAACAGTCAGCACACAAGAAACAACACAACAATTGCAAACATAGACACTATTAACACACTATCATCAGACATTATCCATTATCACTGAATAATCAATCAATTAAACTCCTCTCCAATCTCCCCTTTTCCATTTTCTTTTTTCCTCATCCGAGTAGCACACGCGCCTTATACAGTAAGAGCGCGAATAGGAGCCAATGAGCGGGTGGGCGGAGCTTACTCTCAGCTACTCGGGTAGCCATGAATACGGTCAAAAAGTAATGAAAAAAGAGCCCGAGGCGGCGGTGGCTTTCATGACTAACTGAACAGTAGAAATCAATAGGGACAGTTCGCAGTGATGTAAATATTGTGGTGGCCTTGCACAGAGAAAAGGTAGAATGAGTGCGTGTCCTTGGGGCAGACCGACAACAAATTACAACAGAATGAACACCCAGTAACAATTGGTGCCTGAGGGGAGAGAGGTGGTCATAATAGGAAGAGGAGATGAGGAAGGAGGGAGGAATGAGGGAAGCGAAAGGAGGGAGGAATGAGGGAAGCGAAAGGGAAGAGGTGTCGAACGGACCATCGCCGCCTGCTGGAATGATGCCACTGAGTGATCGTGCAACTCGGAACAAACTGGTTGTCCCGAACCGGCCTCGCACTTGTCGTCTCCCATTCGCATCCTCCTCCCGTCCCCTCCCGTCCCCTCCCTCCCCCTCCCGTTCCCCTCCCTTATTCACCCTTACTGACCCCCACTGACCCTTGCCTGGGGGCCATATACCCTGGAATAGTGGGCGTGTATGGTGGGACTGTGCAATCCTTTGGTGTGTGGGACCGGTCCGTCTCTCGCGTATTCCCTCCATTCCCCACCCCCTTCTGCACACTGGTTTTTCGAGTTGGCCCCTTCTCTCCAGCACCCTTTTCTCTATCTCGTGGACCGGATACGACAGGTAAGCCTGTTCATACCAGTTGTGACCTGTTGCAGGTCATTGCCCATGTCATTCCAACTCGAACAGAGTTCGGTTATCAAGACGGCACCGCCGGGTCGACAACTGGACTTTCCGAAGAATGAACCACTCGATCTGGCACCCCTCACACAAGTACAAGACTTGTCGAAGATGCAGACTCTCGAGTATCCTCAGTACTACCAGAGGGCATACCAGGAGTACGCTATCGGATTGAACCAGCCTACGTCGGCATTGGTGTCGACGCCTTCTCAGCAACTGCAGTACTTCCAACAAGTGTATCCGACACAGCAGGAATGGCCGCAGCAGTACAGCTACCAACGGACTCTGGCCTACAACCAGGACTCGGCTGCCGATCGAATCGCCTACAAGACAGTGGATATGCCATCGCCTGTCGACTCGGGAATCGGTGCTGATCTTTCTCTGATCACCGCAAAAGACGAATTCTTCCAATCTGATTGCCTCGAGCGACCCGAACGAGCCCTATCGCATCGAGATTCTCCTATCATTATACCCAAATTGTGAGTCCTATCTGCTACCGTAATTGTTTTTTCCCGGATATGTTACCGTATCTCGACTGTTATCTTCAGACACAATACACTCGGTTTCCAATATGTGCTGGAGGCACCGATTTCGACGTCGATCCGCAAGGAAGACGACCGGATGACGTATGTGAACAAGGGACAGTTCTACACGGTGTCGCTCGACTACATTCCGGATCCCTGCAAACCATTGAAAAGTGTCACTGTCAAGGTTTGTCTATCGATCGTACTCTTCTTACTTGTTCGATGTCCATGACCATCCCCCCCCACCAAACTCACCCTTCAATTACCACTTTTTCCTCGCAACTATTATAATAATCATATTCTATCGATCATGAATGAAAAAGAAGCTGGAGAAAGGGAGACGAAGACAAATGGAGGTGTACTGTAGGGCATATGCATAATAGAGGGGAAGAGCTATTGTAGGCAGTAAGTATGGCCTGCGGGCCTTCGCATGTTCCTGTGGTCAGTGCCCGCTTGTCTATTTTCTCCCGTCTAAGAGTGTTTGTCCTTTCGGAGATGCAACAGCACACACAGCAACATCGATCTGACCGCTAAAATAATGCCTGCGGCTGCTTGTCAATCGGAAGAAAACCAACTCAGCAAACAGCTGATCAATCAATAATTGATGAGTGGATAATGAAGCAGCCGTTTCAGTCACAATTGATGGTGGTATTCCGAGAAGACAAGACATATGAGGAAGAGATGAAGACATGGCAGTTCTGGCACAGTCGGCAACACTCCGCGAAGCAAAGGATACTGGAGGTGGGATCGAGTGAATCTCTTCTGAACTGGTCAGGTGGATGCCAAGAACTCTTCTGGAATGATCGGCAACATCGAGGAAATCGCACACAACGGCGTCGCCTTCTATTGGAATCCGAGTGAACAGACCGGTGTCAAGGTTCGTTCTTCCAATTTATCTTTCGCTGATACTGTCCACTCTTTTCCCGTCATTATTGGTCTATTGATCTCTTATTCATCACGAATTAACGTTCCCTTTGTTTTGCTCGATGTCTTCTCATGTGATTTGCCCATTTTGGTGATAATATTTATGCTGTATTATCGATCGATCGCCATTTGGCGATTATATTTCCGAGATGTTGATTACTGATTGAATGTCTGATAATGGATCGGATAGTTCTTGCTCACGTCTTTGGCCATTAAATGCGATTCAATTTCACTTTCTTTCTGAGTTGTACTTGAATTGATGTAAACATGAAGACGGTTTTCGTCTTGGAGTAGTACGGAGAGAGAGTTCAATATGGCACCGGGAGAGAGTTATGTTGTCTTGCATGAATTGTGTCGTAGTCGTTCGCATGTTGTTGTGTCTCCAGATCAGTGTGGCCGTCCAATGCCTGTCGACGGATTTCTCGAATCAGAAGGGTGTGAAGGGCTTGCCATTGCACATCCAAGTGGACACTTTCGATGGAGAGAATGAGAAGGTGCCCTTTCACAGAGGATATGCACAGATCAAAGTGTTCTGCGACAAGGTGAGGTTCTCAGTTCGGTCGTCACCAGACATAGATAACGTTGTATGTGATCAGCCCTCTCGGGGTGTCGGCATTCCTTTGTCCAAATTGCTTGAGGACATCTCACATTGGCATGAATGGAACATTATCTACGTCTGGTCATTTGTAGGCAGACATTGGCCCGTGAATTAGTGTTGGAAGTGTTAGATATGATGATGTTGTCTGTCGGTTGTTGTTATTGTGGTAGTAGTTGAGAAGTAGGATATGTATACGAGAACATGATATAGGGGGCAGAGCGGAAGCTACGCGATGAGGATAAACGAGCACAGAAACGACGGGCGGCAGGTAGCCAACAATGTACTATACATTCATATGCACTGTGTCCGTCCACGTGCAACTAATCTCTGGTAGACAGTCTGATTTGTCCGACTAATCTTCGTAGATCATTTGTCCATCGTCCTATATGTGTGTCCTAACAACGGCTTCCGCTTCAGGGTGCTAACCGAAAAATGCTCCATGAGACACGCCGCGATGAAAAGCGACGACAACAAGGAGGCATGTTTGGGGGGATGGCACGCGTAACACTCGCTTCGCCCTTCACGACCATCCCATCAAATCCATTACAGGTCGCAAAAAATCAGAGGGCGAATACCACGAACCATGCGAACGCTCCGAGTTCTATCACATGCGCGAACTCGACAAACCAGCCGCTCTCTATGTCGGACCCGACGAATTCGATTCCAGGTGAGGCGCATCCCCCATTCACCTCTCCAGGTACTTGGACGGTTCCAGTATGAGCTACGACCTGGACAGCGAGCCCATCCCGAAGCGCCCTCGGCCGACAGATCGAAGTGAGTTCTCGTTTTCGCGTATCGCCATTTCCTTCTCTAACATTCAGATAACGAATGTTCTTCAGTGATGTTGTACGTTCGGAAACGGGACGACCACGTGTACGTCCCCCTCCACGTCGTCCCGCCCTCACTCGCCGGACTCGCCGCCGGCGTCTCCAGCAAATTCGCCATCGAAAGCGAGAAGGTGAGTGCGCGAGGGAGAGGAGCTCGCCAGGTATCCGTCATCTACAAACGATGCACGAAAGGCGTCACGGTCAAGATGGACGACGAGATGGTCCGGAACTATATGAACGAGGACACTTTTGTGATAGAAGTTGAGGCGACGGATGGGGGAGGATACGCGGTCACGTTGATCGAGGTGGTCCCCGGCTACGCCTCCACTTGATCCTCGCCACTTTCTGTTGTTGTTGATAGCGTGTTCGTGTCATTCTTGGGCACAGATTCGCCGATCCGCATTTGCATACCTCCTCCACTCGTCCAGTAGTAGACCATTCATAGTTGTTCCTATGGTGCGCGAATGTGTTGCACTTGTTTGCATATATTGTTCGTGTTTCTTCCTATCCCGGTATGCAAATGAGTGTTTCGAATGCGTTGTGGGTTAGAAGAGTCTGCAATTCGCAGATCCGCTAGAATGCCTTCCGGTTTTTGTTGCAGTTTTAACCGCGTGCGGTGCCAGCATTCCTTCCCTTTCCACACTGCCACATTTTGTCTCCGATGCCTATGCATCAGTCATGATCCTCACATGTGAGTATACTCTCTATATATATTATATATGTATGTATAATATATTAATTAATATTATTATTATGCTCTTTGACCGTGTCTGTGTATTACTATGAGATGATGATATTGTTATTATATTGTACATATGATTATCAGATTATGAAAGAGTTGTTTAGTGTTATTTTTGTGCCTTTACGTTGGAGTATTCAAATGGGAAGCTCCAGGAATAAACGAGTTCCTATATTTATCCGTTCGTTATACACAGTGACTGTCTACGATGGCGCACTCTATGTCGACTCGGTCGTCGTCAGATACATGGGCAGTGTTCCTCGTGTCCGAAAGGGAGAATCGCGCCCTGAGGGGTCTCAGTTCATTGTCCTCTGAGATCGCTGGCCACAATCTGCCTCCTCCGACAAGACGCCGCGCCGTCCCCGCGTCTCCGTCCACTGTGATTGCCACCACCGGACCACTAGAATCAAATTCCCCCCTTCCCATAAACACCAACCTCTTCATGTGACGGACTAACCGTTCAAAGAAGAATTTGCCTAAACGAGAAGAGATAGAATGGGAGTGATGGAGTGCAGTAGAGAAAAAGAGAAATGAAGAAAGCAACAATAGAAGTACCTTGATGGGCACTGTAAAAGGCACGGGCTGATGAGTCAGAGAGGCTCAATTGTCGAATGGATGACACACGAATACCCGAAGTGACCAATTCGGACAGAATAGCCTGAGAGAAGGGATACGGTAGTCAGGATGAGATCATATTCAAAGGAGACGGAATGGGATCAAATGAGGAATAGAAGACGGGAGGCAAGTCGGGTGATTGGGGGGGAGTAGACCGAAAGGGATTCTCAGTAGACTATTCGTTATTTGTCGAACTGTCTCATGTGCATTCTCCCCATTATCTTTTGCCTTATTCGACACTCGATCATGGTCTGTTTTTGAGCATGTCTCCATCTGTCCTTGTTCTCATCCCTCTCCCTCCCTATCTCCTCTCCCTATTCCTCCACCCCTGATTCCTGATTCCCCTTCGTTTGTCATTTTCCTCCCGGATCTGCCTCTAATCCATCCACTCAAATTCGTGTGCAAAGTGCGATCTGACCCATATTTTCCGCTCGGAGGGGATTTGTGTCGAAAAGGATCTTCCATGGAAGAGGGATCGAAGGGAGAAAGGGAAAGAGAAGGGAAAGGGAAAGGGGCCTTGAGGGGGGGGGAGAGTGGTGAAGGGAACATACCTCCAGCAGGGGACGGTGTGCTGTCACTTCGGGCTTGATTATTAACAAACGATGCATTTCCTACAATGGGGTGCAGTTAATATCCGGGTATGGCAAGCAGGAACCAGGAAGAATACCGGGGGATATCGGAAGGGGTTATTAGGGGAATCGAAGAACAAGGGAAGGCGCCCCCAGGGGTCTCTCTTTCGTAGTGGGATGGATTGATTGTTTATCCCTGAAAGTTTGTCCCACAAGGGGCCGGCAGCCAATTCACCTTCCATATAGGTTCGAATGTATTCCATGGACACTACCAAATAACACTAGCAAAGACGAACGAATGCATTCAAAGAATGAAACCGGCTTTATCCTGAGATTATCCCGAGGTTCACACAAGAGAGAATCCGCGTGGGTGTTGTATGGAGATGCGGAGGCGACGAAGGAGTTCGGCCTTGTCGGGGAGATTCGGCAGGTCGAGGAGGTTGAAACAAGTGTGGCCGACGGGGAGGAGGTGAGCAGCACATGGCTGGATGTGTGCCTCCAGGGCATCCATTCCTTGCACCTGTACATACCACAATCTATAGTTGAAAGGCAAACGTACGGGTAGACGAGTGCTGCCGCAGAGGAACTGCAGGAATGCCTTCCGTTCCTCGAGGGTCAATTCGAAGAACGCGTCCCAGAAGGCGATGATTGTCGGGTGACGGGCATGGTATTCACCCTTGTACTGCACCTTCTGAAATGGATGTTCCCCAGTGACCTGGAATGTCTCTGCTTGTCTCCCTCTGCTGATCTTCCTCTACTCCTTTCCTTTCTCGTCTCTCGTCTACAGTACTCGCCGAACAT
>JACMIJ010000032.1:0-47029 GCA_014805365.1 Koerneria luziae | reverse complement strand
GGGAGGGGGGTGAAGTCGGGTAAGAGTAGAGGCGAGGGGAGTAGAGGCGAAGGAGTCGAGGTGAGGGAGGGTAAGGCGAGGGAGCACCACCAGACCGAGAGAAGAAGGAAAGAACACAAACGAACACTGATTATACTACCAAAACCAGCTCCTTATATACAATTTTTTGGCGCCAGAAAAGAGGGCGGAGCTTAGCAAACATTAACTTTTGGCGCCAGCAAAGAAGGTGGAGCTTGCAAAGATCTCACGATGGCATGTAACCTTTTTGCCTAGGGCAATGGGTTTGAGAGCGTGGGAGACATGTGGGATTCGCGGAAAACACGGTTTCTCAAGTTGTGGGGGGGATTGCCATATAGAACATATTGTAAACACTTATTGTTAGGATTGAATTAAATACAGCGCGACCGGAAACAGTAATGGTAGTGCTGAGTGTAAGTACAAGTGAACTATCCCACAGGAACTTGAAAACGGGGGTAAGCGCCTCGAACGTTACAGCGCTTGTTGTCAGGACCATCTCTATTTTGGAAGTGAGTAGACTTCCTTTTTTTCCTACCAGGACCATTATGTGGTATCTTGTCATTGCACTAATTTTAAGATGTCTGGAAAGCATAGTGTAAAGGCTTAACTGCTTAGTGTGTTAATTTTGAGTAACCACACAATATATCTCAACTCTGCCAAATAGACTTTACTTCACTGTGAAAAGAACATATGTTGTCTGGAAAAGCACAAAACCATGCACATATTCTTTTCATCTTCTTTGCTTTGCAGGGCCGTATTCTGCATGAAGAATTGCATCTTTCTTTTCTGATTTTGCTACATAGTGCTGTACATTCGCAAGTGTTGCAAACACAGTAGGTTGAATCTACAGTACGTAATTTACATACTATTGGCATACCTGACTCCGTTTTGTACAAATGTCCGACTGACCATAGCAATAAGATGTAAACCCAAGATATGTTCGAATTTGTAAACGTATTCATTTTTTTTAAACGTTACAATTTTCTGAAGCGGCTTAAAATAACCCAGAAATGAACGTGTGACAATATTGCCTGATTATGAAAACCATAACAATAAGATGTTAACGTAAAGCGACAGTCGATAATTATTTGTACAGGACGGAGAAAGATATGTCAATAGTACTATTGGCTTATCTGACTCCGTTCTGTACAATTGTCCCACTTTAGCTATACAATGCAATCTTATTGTTATGATAGCTTTCTTTCCAATTTCCCCAGTTTACATAACTTTCCAATGTCTTGAAACAGTATTCCATTTGTCAAGCCTGTGAACCTGCGACTGAGCTTGTAAAAAACCTAAATATTGACTTTAAAAAAGTAAAACTGTAAGGGGTTCGAAACTTCAATACGCAGAGCAAGCATAGAAGAAAGTGGTACTCTTGTTTTTTTTATAAATCGCAAGGTTATGGCTCTCGTTCAGGTAGCTGTAAAACCGTTGTTCCATAACAGCAAAACTCAACCGAATCTACCTTGTACAAGCCTTGTTCTTGTCAGCGTTGTTTTAGGACCTTGTGCTGTAGTTGATGCATTAGTGAGACATCAACATGATTGTTAAACAGTGTTATTCTATCTTTAATTGCAATAAATTCTATAACCAACATGCAAGTATAATATTTTGTTGTTGGTCCCTCAAAGTTCCCCATAAACTTGCTCCGTTTCGTGTCTCTTTCCCAGCGTTGCGGCTTCTCCAAAGACAACGTTGGGTTGGAAACATACCAAGTAAACTATTGGGCCCAGCGTAGATGGCCGCCGAAGGCGGCCTCTACGCCGTGCCTGATTTGGCTTTCAATAGCATGATTGCCGAGGAAAAGCTGTAGCTCTGTCCATGTTGAAATGCAGTGAGGTTAGATAAAAGAAGCTATCGAGTAAATTACTTTCAGAACAACAAGTCCACTTGTTGATATCCCAATGTGTGGTTTTAATCGGATAAGTATGGACAAAGTTACAAGAGGGATTTCTACCCTAGTCGCGATTTGGTCCAAACCGGGACGCCTTGTACATATGCGAATGAAGAACCAACACGACTTCCCTGCAGCATATTTATTCGAATGAATGCTGTAACAGAGAAAGTACACATCTGTCTTTACAACAAACAAATATTCGTGAATTCATTGAACATTACATTTCTCTTAGTAAGCACAAACACAGAAGGGCGTAAGTAGATGTTCAATCGACGAATTGAGCAACATTAATACCAACAAAACAAACAAAAGAAGGTAGCACCGTCCCCAACAATCACTGGCTAATAACATACGTATACGAAGGAATGATTAGAATCCAAGGCATGTTGCTTCCGTCGGTACCGCATTTGCATATGACAACAAAGGCATCTCTTACAAAAACAAAGAAATATGCAAATTTTAGACCGGCGGAAGTTGTACTGCCTCTACATAACGTGAATCGCCTTACCGCGATGAACCATTCCAACAATATTGAAGGCAATTGAATCGAAACTAGCAATCCTCGGACACATGCATTGTTCCACATAACTATACATTCTATTATAAAAGAGCCAAGCATAGAAGTTTTTCTTACAAATCAACAATAAACCTTATGATCAGCAACTATATGCATATTGAACACAACGTTCATATTGCTAGCACTAGGAATGTTCTGGAACAAGCATTGCCTGTAGGGTAGGGGGAAGTATAGAAGCAAGTCTCTCGTAAATAGTTAGTGCCGAAATTTTTTTGTGAAATGTACAGATCACTTAAGTAGCTGAGTGTAAAGCAACGTATCAAGTTTAAAACAAGCTCTAACAACGTAAAACTTAAAGAAAATAGGTTCCTAGAGTCCGACGGGACATACAAAGTTTGCAACATTAGTAGTCTTAGTTCAAAAAATAGTAGTTATTCACAAGGATCAACCAACCATTGTATGCTTAGAGCGCACACTGGCGAATATATCTTACATATAATACAATTCGGCATCATAGTCCATAATTATGGATATAAGAGGAGGTGGAATTAAGACGTTTCAGGAGCTCTCTCGATTACATGCACTCTCGTAGGCCAGAAAGCCCTCGTACGTGTGAGAGAGTACACAGAATCAAGAGAGGGCGAGAGATCAAAATACTTTCATTCCACGCCTCCTACATCTCCGGTTACGGTATTACCAGACACTGCACTTCTTCTCGGGATTCATGGGTGTGCCGAGCGGGCATTTGTAGGCGTCGGCGAACTCCTTCTGGTTCGCCAGCACAATGTTCGTTCGATATCGACCCGGCGCGTGCGGATCCGACAGGATCAAATTTTGTAGCGCCTGCGGCTTGAACTTTTGACACCAATTCTGAAAGCGGTCACTTGTATTGCGCATATCGACAAGCACAAAGAAAGGGGGGTGGTATGAAGCTGTAGCGCATTGGAAGCACGGTACCAAGAAGTGGTAGTTATAACCGTTGAGAAATTTCGAAAGGAATGCTGTAGCCTTGGCACTAACAAAAACAGTGGCCTAGGTTGCTATTTAAGTAGTACTTTTTTTGCTCCCAAAGCTACACAAGACTGGTCAATGTGAACATCACTGTGACACACAATGACATAATAAAGTTAAAGACCCCCCCCCCCTTATTGATAACTCAATTCCACTCATTTGCACATAATAATATTGAGATTGCTGTCTTATAACGCGAAAAAGGCGAACCTGTGCGTATCCGAGGAAGAACATTTGCGCATTCGAGTAATGCTCGAATCCGGGCACGTGAGGCTCCGCGCCGTGCTTCTTGAGATACCTGGAAGAGACAACACACTCAACCAACTTGAGGATAAATAATCCCTTTAAGAACAGTTCAGATACTGTTTCACGTACAGAAAAATTAGTCGGATTGTAGCAGTAGAACTTCGCTTATTCAAAAAAATGATCTCTAGTCATTGTGTTCTTGATAGATCATAATTCTCCACCCGCCATCTCTCATCGCCCACTACCTACACGATAGTACAATCATCCTCTTCTACTTACACTTTTATTAGACTATCTTCTATTTCCTAACAATAATATAGACACATGAAAAAATCACATCGTAAACGAGTACCTCATATACGATCGATACGCCTGTTTCACTCCTCCGTTATCAGCGATATTCTCACCTTGAGTGAGCTTGCCGTTTAGGAACAACTCGGTCTCCGGAACCTGAATAGGTTCAACATGGAGCATGCCAATACGTCTTACAATTACATTACATTCCAAATGGAAACAGGAAATAAAATCTTTCAAAGTATCAAACTATGTCTTACTTCTTGAGCCGAGTACTGGTCGATGATACACTGTGCGCGTGTTTCGAAGTTCTTTCGGGTTTCGCCATCCCACCAGTCGTGCAGACTTCCCTGTCCGTCGAACTGATTGCCTAAACAAGACGATTTTTCGGCAATTCATTCTGACAATTTAATCCTTGTATACTCCCACCATACCACCGCTTCCATGGAGCCGGCTCCCACTTTTTCATCCCTCCTTTTGAGAACCAAATGAATTTTTTTACTCCTCTTATTTGCATATTTTCTACATTTGTATGCGTTTCACCCCTCCAGAACAAACGTAGATACCTAGTTTACCCCTCCTTTGGCCCAGTCGGATAACAATAAGTCGAAAGCATAGCTATTAATCCCGCTATACTACTAAGCTCTTCCCACTCAACAACTCATTCTCCGAAATGTCGCATATATATCTACACCAAAATCTAAAAATGTGGAAGCACACACCCGAATCGTCGAATCCGTGGGTGATTTCATGTCCAATAATCGCTCCAATTGCGCCAAAGTTAAGTGACATCGGGAATCCGTCACAAAAGAACGGAGGCTGAAGGATTGCCGCCGGGAAAGCTAAAACGACCGTAGTGAAGAACATATACTAGAAACTCGAGCTCAAGCTCCAAGAAACTTGGCATTCATCGTATGGACGGGCTTCAAGCTACCGACTTTCTTATCACCAGTTCAAATCAAAAACTATTCTAAAGCCTGGGGCGCTCAAATTTGAGGTATTCACTGATATTCAACCCCCCCCCGGTACACCCCTATAAGGGAAAGTCCCTTTCTCTCTCGCTTTGCCTTTGACACTGACTGATGCCATTCTTGATGCTGGAGTAGAATGCGTTGACGGTGGATGGATTGGTGTGGAACTCATGTCGATCGACCGGCTCGAGAAGTCGTCGGTATGACAGATCGTTGCTCCATCGGTACATCTTCTCCACTTGCTGGCCGAATGAGTCCGTCGACACGATGTACACCTAGATCAGTATCAACCTAATATACAGAAATATACAGGGTATGTAAGTGCATAATGTGATATTTGTGCACACGTTTAAAAAATTGAAGTTGTTATGTTCACTCCAGAGTCAAGGCACAAAAACCGCCTTTGAATGTACGAATCGAACGAGTTCTTAGTGCCAGTCAGTCAGCTGTTCTTGTTGATAGCACATCGGTTGGATGTGAACGGCAAAAAGGCCACGAACCCCATGATACCAATCGTCGAGTGCCGTGTCGTTGAGAATCCAGTCGGGGTACGCGATCAATCGGATCATTTGGTTCGCCTTCGCCAGCGCCTCCTGAACATATTCACATCGAGTGGAAGAGAAGCAGAGAAATAGAACGCATGACAACAAGCGAAAAGGAATCAAGCAAGGTTCGAAGAGAACGTTAAAACATCCCAAAACGAGCTGCCTTGTCGTTTTTAATAACGTATCATGACAACCTATGGAGGAAATTAGTGTTCATCGGACAGTGCTAACGAGCACTACGCGTCAAGGGGGGGGGGCGAGTGTACCTTTTTCGTCCGCTTGTCCATCCACTCATTCTCATGCAGCAACTCGAAGAACGATTGCTGGATCTCATCGATCATTCCCTCGATTGTCGCCTGAATATCGCATAATCAACATGCATAAAATAAAGGAATTAGTTTGACGCGCTTCTTGTGAACACCCTTTGTGTTGACGCGATTCTTGTGCCCATCAGCCCACCTTTGAGTGTTCGTTAAAGTGTCGTCGGATGTAGAGCGAGCCGGTCGCGTGCGACATCTTCGCGCTCGCGACATTGACGCAGTCCTTCCAACGCTCCGATTTGTTCTCACGTCCGAGAAGAGTTCGAATGAACGCCTGTGGTGGATGGAGTGGTGATGGATGTGTCCACCATACATCGATAACATAACATGTGCGCTTTCTGATCTAACGTTAGTAATAACTGAATAACGTTACTAATAACAAACCAACTGATCACCTTTCGGTACCCAGTTTTGGGATATAAAATACCTCGTAGATATCCTCGTATCGCGAGTCCAATTGCATACCAAAGGAAGCCGAGTATCGGAGAAGAATATAGTTGGTCACAACACGAGGATCGTTTGAGCTGAAACATGACAAAATTGTTCAGATTTCCACCCCCTACAAATTAGTTGAAACTCAAAAAAACGGATTTTAACTAGCGTAGCTTTCCTACCCCGCTTGTAGGTAAATCGTAGAGAACATCTGCGTTGCCACTGTTTTGTGCAACATACACCGGCCAGTTTTACTATCACTATCATTCTATCATGCTGCCCTTGGAATATGCAAAGCTACCAGTCCGAAACTACCGTTGCGGGATCTAAAGCGGTTTAAATGACAGTATAAAAAGATGCTAATTGTTTCTATTGTGATATATGTCTTTGTAATTGCGCGAAAAGCCATCGTAGTCGTGAAAATAAAGCACCACAAGATGTTGCATCCGCCGGAGCACAGTTCCTAATTTGCATAATACACTTGCAAAGGCTTCATTCTCTATAACCAAGAGCAAGGCAGTTCATAAACTCGCGCAAAATATTAATACCTCTTCAAGAAAAAAAAACTGGGTAAAAAATAATAAATGTGATGCTTGGAAATCAATTAAATGTAAGCTGGATTCTTAAGCTAATGCATGCGCAAATTTGACAGCTGGTAAACCCAGCTTCATTCGATCATGCAAACCTCCAAAACAGATTCCATATAGATATAGATGATATAGTGTTGACAGAAAGCACACGATGAATGTAACCATACTCTAGAAAAAACTGACTCCCATTACTAGTAAGCCTACCATAGGTAAGTATAACTAACGTCAAGAAGTCTGTTAGCCGATGAAGATATTCGATATCCGTGATAAGAACATCTGGATCCGAATCGAAATACGAATGCACTTCGTACGGAGACGAATCTTTCAGATAGCGATTCCAGTCGAGCTGAACTCGAGAGGATCACAAACGCATTTTCACAGGGGAATCATGTGATCGAATGCTAGTTCGGGGGGGGGGCGGGTAATCTGTAGGGGTGTCTCAAAGCACACCTTATTACAAACATTCGAGGAGAATTAAAAAGGGCTCTTTGGAAACTGTTGGGACTAGGAGAAGGATTCTAGTGTAAAAAGAGCGCTGCCCAGGATAAGAACCTTCGGACAAACGATAATCAATTAAGCGAGCATAGTTCTAGGGTTCTTATTCAGGCGGTTCTTATATTGGGCGGCGCCTAAAAAGACCATTCTAAAATTGAATGACTGACCAGAGGAAAGTACTGCGACATCTGTGACAGCTTGCGCACATTGTGCATCTCAGTGAAGTTGCGCCGATCCTCTTCGGCGACGAGAATCTTCGCCAGACTCGTTTCCAGTTCGATCATCTCGTCGATGTCGCGATGCAGATTGTCAGGATCAACACTCACATGCGAGTCGTCGGCGATCAGTGAGATCTGAACCATGTGTTCGTATGTTCCCTGCACCCCACCCTCTATTTTACCTCCCTCCCCCACCCCTCAATTTTCAACTTTCCTTCCCCCTCACTATCTTTTATCCCCTTCCTAACTACCTAATTTTTCACAGCTGACGCTTCCCGTTCACATGTACCATGTATTAATCGGTCTTCAACGTGACAAGAATGGAATACGATCGTATATTATTATTGAACATACTTATTCCTTTGCATTATGTAAAGTAGACTCAACTAATTGTAAGGTTCTTCCGAATCAATGCTTATTAGCCTACGGGAGTCTTCAGCAGGGTAGGTAACGCATACCTTACAAACCAGGAAAATATACACAGGTTAAAAATGCATATGTTACTCGAAACACAAAAAGCACCTACCTTGTCAAAAATGTACTTCTTGTACGCATTGATCTGCTTGGCATACTTGGTCTGGTTCAGATAATAGTTGCGGGATCCGCCACCCAATCCGAGTGCACCTTGATCGACCTGAATAAGGATCAAAGATCAACAAAAAACAATGATCGTGGATCAACAAAGAGAAGAGAAGAACATTGTGCGCATCCAGTACTCTCTAATTAGTTCATATGTCTTTGTGACTTATTGTTGTTCCTCATGCCATGCTTTCTTTACATCTTAGTAAGCGGAAGAATGTTCTACGACGTACATTGAGCAGCCGGCGCGTTGTATTCTGCGGATCGGTGGAGATGTACACTTCGAGGAACGGAGAGACGCCGCGCAGACCCACGTCGACGAGAAGTGACGTCAAATCGAACTCTTTCGGTGTCCACGCAAACGGCTCGATCACCGGCCACACACTGATTGCCTGCAAACAACAGCTTCCTTTTTTTGTAGTTTGTAGTGCGTTTCGCCCTTTTTGTACCAAAAATTAAAATCAAAAATGAAATGAAGAAAAAAAGGAAATGCTTTGCACGTAATCAGAGAGGATCCTCGGCGGGGGCTCCTGATATGTTTTCTCCCCAAACAACACCAAAAAAAGATAAGAGTGGCAAAAAATGGCAAAACATATTGGCACGAAAAAGTCGTAGGCCTCCAAAATCACTGCCGCATCTTGGTCGTACTAACAAAAACGAGAGGGAGGGGGGGGGGTTTGTGGAACTAGAATGTACTTTCATATTCATTCACGCGTTGGCACCGATAATTGTAATTGGAGGATGATGGGTAGAATCATTTCGCCGCTGACCTCATCCCTTATATTATTCACATATTCGCACCCATGGAATAATTCATATCTGTGTCGTTATTTGAGGATATATCTACATGTCATAAACACATTAGTAGCAACTTCCTGATATACACGCACGGCGCAACAGTATATGTCAATTTTTGAAAAACGTTCTTCTCACAACACTCCCGCTTTATACGAGGTCGGTACCCCTTGTCTTGATGACACTAACGCTCTAGCCTGGGAACCCAGTGGACTCGGCTACACTATCGACAGACTGCGAGAACCGTGGAGGATTTGAAGCCGTGGTTACCTGGTTCTCACCACTAACCACAGTTATTAGGAATGATGCAATGCCGCTAGGTGAACATTCTGGAATGTTCATGTTGGTCATACATCAACCTAGCACATGTTTGTTTTGTCGAATAACTCCTAGAATGTTCCAGGCTTTCTAGAACATTCCATGCTAGTGGTACGTGTATATGGTCCGCCGATCCTATCTCCCAGTTACCTTCTATTCCACTGCTATCTTTGTGTTATACCTTGCTGCAAGCACATCGTTACGGTAAACAGGCAAACACGCAATCTTCTGCCTTCCCACCCGAGCGACCCCATACACAGACAACAACATTTCTAAAACGCCGTGGCGCACCGTTTCCGGATACCTCAACTTTGGAAGCACTCAGTTTATAAATATAAATTTTCATTAGGCACTCATTTCTGGCGTCTTACACAAGGGGATCACCCCGTTTTCGAGATATGTATATTATGAATACAACCAGTCGGCGCATGGATGTATGATACGTGTGTATGATCTTCAAAAACCAATGGATCACATCAAACGCTCTCCTGAGAGCGCAAATTGCAAGCAAAAATAGACATAGCTCATCCTACAGCCAGAAGAAGTACGCGAACACACGCAACCGTGTTTGTATGTCAATTACCGAAAAAGGCAAAGAACATAAGAGTGGTGAGAGAATGCATTGTATGAAGAGCGACCAGAGAAGGCAGAGATCATACAGATGATATATGGAGAATACACATTGGAAATGTCGTCTGTGAGGGGGGGGGGGTTGTGCAGAAGAAAGATGGGTGTTTGAAGAGGAACACCAAAAGCAGATATTCGGAGGCCGTTTCAACGAAATATGAGCAGAGACGTCAAGTGTATTCACACCTTGCATCATCATCATCATTGTACCATTTGAACCTATCCCATAGCATACCTTTGGCAGCTTTATGTTGTACGCATTGAGGGCTGAGTAAAATGAGAAGTTGGAGATAGGATACAGTAGTAAACACATGTTTCTAGTGAACCATCCAAAGTTTCACAATAATTCACAGTAAACGATCACTGGAAAGCTAACTGGAAACAAACTATAGAAGTAATTGTTTCTGCGCAAACTAAACGATATCGACAACTAACAGGACACCGTCCAATTAAATACATTCAACACAAATATGAATAAAATATGAGCGATCCAAGCAGAAACAAGAATCTGACAAAAACCGCCCATATAATAGTCGAATCAACACACACACCTTGATAGATCGCACCAGGTCGCTGCCTCTATTTGTCTCCAAAGCTTCCACATTTAGGCATGCACGATAGATCATTCGCGCCTGCTTGATTGATGTGGAGTTGGTCGGTCCATCCGATTCAAACAACTCTGAAAGATGTATATTTCAGCGTAACCAACAGCATGTTGCTTCCGCCAGTTTACGGTACCTAACACGCGTGCGAGTATAAAGGCATCTCTAATAAAAAAAAACAAAGAAATTATGTAAATTTGAGACCGGCGGAAGCTCCACAGACTCAACGTGAAGTGAAACTTCCACGTTTTCATAGTACGTCCCAATAGAATTGCATTTGGAAGGACAATATATAAAGCCAAGAATTGGGAAGAAACAAACATATTCACGCGGCTCTGGCTGCTCTTAAGTGCTCGACCAAAGAATGAAAAGTACTACACAGCCATCGCGATACTGTCGCCGGTCTACCGTACTTCATGTGCATAAGACTACAAAGGCTTCCACAACGGGAACAAAGGAAGTACTGCTTAAACACTATGTATGAGTAGAAACAAAAAAAGTTTAAAAAATCAACCGAACCTCGGAGTTCCACTTGGACTTTATCACGCAGAATGCTGAAGGGTGAAACCGATGTTCGATCCGAAGCGATTTTGTGTTTATCCACCCAACCGCCACACGCAAAACTGTAGAAATCGGAACATGGATCCGCCTGAAAACAACACCTTCGAGAAATGAACTATAAACACAAAATGTGAAATAAACAAGAAATCTGCATGGCTGCACCTATTTGTAAACCTCCACACCTGCAGATGCACCACTACACCTACATCTTCACCACTGCACCACGTAACTCTCTACTACGGTATGCTTACAATTAGTTTTTGATACATATCACATTGCTGTATCGGACTATACGTGCTAGAGCATTCCTAGCAAGGAAAAAAAAGAATAAACAAACTTCAAACTGTCGGAAGTCTCACTGTCTCATTGTCCACACGATTTCATAAAAGGTAACTTCTCGAATTTGCTTGTTCTTTTTGCTATGGCCTTTGCTGTTACAGGCAAAAAATGGTGTCAGAGAACAGCGGAAGGAACATGCTGTGTTGTCAATATAATCACAGCATGTTGTTGTTGCCAGTCTACAGTACTGTTGTGTCCTGTTGTGTCCCGGTGTTGTCGGGACACAACAGTACCTAATTTGTGTACAATAACAAAACCATACCTCTCTGTAATAAAACGATATGCAAATTTAGGAGAGGAGGGAGTTCCACTGTTTTAACAGAGCATTATATTGTATAATGCAAAACGTAATTTTCAGTTCTTAACATCCACACGAAACGGAACAAACCGAGAAATTGACTGCTGCAGCGAGTAGCGATCCAGCTTCTTTGTACTTGGCCGGAATATAACTGCTTTTCGGTGCGGCTTCGGCTATTGTGACGAGTAGAAGCGGCAACCACATTCGGCTATACATTTATAGTTACATTTACAGCTTATACAAAACAATATGCATACACACCAGCGTATTGAAATACTAAAAACCATTCAAACTATTCCGGAAGACCATTTTGTTTGGAAATCATTGTGTCCCAACAACACAGTCTTCCGAAACAATAACATGCACAGGATGCATTCGTAGATCAGTAAAAGGGAGATTGTTGAACAACAGCTTTATTTGATCTACCCGCGGCACTAAACTGTTCAATACTTCGACAAGCCGTAAGTTGTTGTGCATATATTGTACAATACGTGTTTCATATGTTTTCTATCACGCGCAATTGTGCAGTATACGAACAGCGATGACATTCAGAAGACACAGCGTGCTGCTTCCGCTAGTATACAGTACCTGATTTGCACACGTTAACAAATGCTTCACTTTCTATAATATACCAAAAGAGGTATGCAAACTTGACAATGACATAAGCTATACAATAACAGGGTATGCTTCAACCTACTATGAAAGAACTGTAAGATTCGAAGCAGCTCGGAATGATTGACAAAATATGCAAACCGTATCAATCACAGATCTCGAGGATATGCAAACGACATCCTACGTAGACGGAGTCAACAATACGTGTGTAAATGAACCGTTTTTGTTGGTTTTTCACATTCCTAAGTCTGGCAATCAATGTCTAGGAAAGGGATATTGTATATCTTCATCAAGACGTCATGGATTTCAGTTCTTATCTGTGAAATCAATTGGCAATTGCAAAAACAACTGACATTTTCATCAACATATCAATTCCAAAAATACCCTTAAGCTATAAAATGCGAAATGTATGTCAATCGTGTCTTTTGCAGATACACTACACTGTCTCAAAATATAGTTCTAGCAAAGAATGCTAGGGACAAAGTGACAATATGCACACACAGAGACACACGGTTTGCTGGCCACAGTAAACCCGAAACATGGAACGGGCGGCTGGCTACTCGCCCTCCTCCAAACACAAAGACGAAGTAACAGCGTTCTTCTCTCCCGCTCGTTCGAACCACAACGTGAGCGTCGCCACACAGCACGAGATCGCGTGAGGCAAAGTGCAGAAGAGAGAGAGACAGCAACCAACACCCGAGGGATGAGGCCAGCGGCCAAAAAAAGGCTGAGAAGCGGCCAGCACACCGCCCGCTGGCCCCCTCTCGCTGGCCACCATCGAAGAAAGTGACAAAGCAGCATCTCGGATAAGGCTTGTCACTGCGGGCCGATGATGAGAGTCGGCCGCCTCCCCTCTTCAAAGAGTGCGTGTGTATGGTCAACAGCCCATTATTACCCATCGCTGGAGAAGTATCATGTCAAGTATTAACGCCGTTCTGAAGAACAGTAGCCACTTGTAGTAAGTAAGCTACTGGTAAGCTAGTAAGTAAGTTCTCTCATATAATGCACAACTTCAAGATACACAATCTGAATGGTGCACTAACAACTAGTTGACACGACTGTGAGAAATCATGGCTGCAAATAGCTGCATGCATACTTTAACTAATAGGTAAAGCTAACTGCTTCAACATAGGGTAATTAGCGCTAGACAATTCTGATTAGCATCTTATCCTTCACCTTCACAAGAAAAATTGTTGCTGCAGCTTGAGCCAAACAACCCCTCGGCGTTTCATGGTAGTCGATCTAATGTACCTCATTTGCGAAAAAAACTAAGCAGTTTGAAGAGTGTACAAAAGAATATGCAAATTTTAAACCGACGATCCAGGAATACTTCAAAAAAGAATCTTCAGCCGAGTGCTGCGAGATACGTTAAACATGTCATGCAGAGAATATCAGAGGCGTACGTAGAAAACAACTCGTGCTTCTGATCATCCCACTCGACTCACACTTGTAAGTTGTGCATGAATGCATTAGCATCGTCAAGTGGAGTGGTTGGGTTCTAGAGATACACAAATGTGCGGTCAGCCTTTTCCTAATGAGAAACATCTCATCATTATCATCGTAATAGCATCGCGACGTTGCAGAATCTTTTTCATCTTCATCGGCATTCGTTTTAGGAAAATTCCCAAAAGTAAGCAGTTACCATAAGATACAAACTCTTGTTGTAGGCGATATGCTCTTATTGCTGCAGGTATAGTAGTTTACGAGTGAGTCGAAGAGAGACGGTACGGTCGGAGAAAAACAAATGTAATCCAGTCAAAGTATCATAACTCCTGGGTCGGCAAACGACGTAGACAGTATCACGAAAGTAATTGGGTCGTGTTAATGCCTTTTGATCCGGCCTCATTGGAACCCCCGTAGCCTTGATACCGAAGAAATTTGCCTTTGCTTTTGCGATGGCCAGAGAAGTACACAGTAAGTGCTAGAATTTGTTGTTCCATTACAGACAGCAAATGGTGGATTTTCCAGTTCCTTGAATTGTATTACTCTTATGGCTAGAAAGCAATAAGGAAGTAAAATACTTGCATCTTCGCGGCAATCTGATGAGAACACTGTATTAGATTATTAAAAATAATTGTACCTAAAATGCTACAATCTTAACTCGTTACTATGCTAATCTTGTTACTTACTTCACAGCTGATTGTAAGTGAATGGTCTTATTGTTAGCCGTGTGGAATACTTACAATGAGAATTGCAAAGGATGCCTACAACTTATGCTTTTTTGCAACGAAACAATTCGTAATATCAGACGTTCGTTCCTAACGAATAGAAATGTTTTTTTAAGACCACACTATAGGCGAGAAGGATGGAGATAAATTTGGCCACCATTCGGGGTCTTCCACAGTGTGTTTAGTTTCCCGCGTTCTCACTCTCTCTCTCTCTCTTTTCACGCTCATTGTCAGTGTTTAGACAATGTGTGAGGTTACTGTTCGTTCCCACGTATAAGAGGTTATATAGATGGGGTAACAGTTATGCATAGCATGATATGTGCATATAGTAACTTCATCTAATAATAATGGGCATATGTATGTTTTGTCTTAGAGGTGTCTGTCCTGGGTCATGCTGTTAATTTATTTCAATCATGCCAACGTCACCAAACTCTTAATTGAATGAGTTCACTAATTGAAAGAGATTTCTTACAATTAGTGAATTATGTGTTTGTGGCGCGCAATAACCTGCTTTAAAGGTCCTGTGAAATCGTTGTTTTGTGCTAACATGACAGCGTGTAGAAGAGACCCGAACTCTGTGAGATGGGGGGCGGCTATGATATATAAGGAAATTGTGCTTTTTGATATTACTGCATCACTTATTGTTACTCTTGCCGTAAAGACGAATTTCTTATTGTTAGGTTAATTATTCTTTCCGAATGTGTATGCTTGCTATCTTTTCAATAAACATATATTTTTCAAGTGTGTCATTAATTAGCACAAGTTTCACAATCATATGGCATTCCCTGACTCATTTTTGTGCAAATACCCGACTAACGTTATACATTCAAATCTTATTGTTAGGCCACTTTCCATTGTTCCTGCCAAATGTTTCCTTAACTCTCGACATTATTGGTATACACAAATTGTTTTCTCTGTCGCAGTACTAATCCCATCACCTCGGATTCCGAGAACATTAAACCTTCCGGGTTTCTGCTATCTGTGGGCATTATTTTCTCATAGGAGCCTGGGACAGGAAAGCTCACGGAATCCGGGGATCCCCTATGGTAAAATAATATTTACCGCGGCTGGATTTGCTTACACTAGAAATACTTCCTTTTTCTGCATTGATATGTTTTTGTTTGGAAAGAGATCAGTGTCTGTAATGTGCGCCTCCCTTATCACCCTCCAATCACCCGATTGATAACCATTACTTCTGGTGCCACTAGCGTGTGTTCCACATTTGTTGCTTATTTTTGAATATATTTTGGTCCTTTGTTGTGTTTTTTATTACACGTTAACTTGTATCTCTTGATCTGGAAGCCCAGTGTACCTCCCCGTGATAAATTATGCCCCATTCATGCATGTTGCATAACAAACACAAGACTACGGGGGAAAAGTGCTTTTTTTACCAGGAATACCAGAACAATTATTTGTTGTATTTCCAGTCACATCTCCGTTTTGACAAAATACTAAAAGAAGTGCTACTAGCAACAAGCAGAGCAAGATTCACACTTTTTATATCGTTGCTGATTTTGTTAAATCCAAGAAAACCTAGTTACAAAAATTAACATTCTTTGGGGTTGCGCTTTCTATTGATAATATGGCCTTACGCTAAACGTCACGTTCCTTCAAATACGGATCATTCAGCCAATAGGAGCATAATATTGCAAAAGAAAAACAGAATACGAACATCTCATAGAATTGAAAAGAAAGAGATATAGAAGAAAGAACGAGTGCGTGGCTCGCATGAATCATGCATTAAAACAAAACATATCGAAATTAAAAGCGAAAGTGCGTCAATTACTATGGTTGGGATTGTCAAGCAAGCTATTTTCTAAACTGTTGGAGAAAAGAGAAAACACTAGATACAATGCAATGGGCCTCAAAAGCATTATTCTGACTCCGTTTTGCACAAATATCCGACTGTCACTATGTGGGCAAATATTATTGTTAGGTTTCTTTCCAATTACCCAAATATGCCATAGTATTCAAATTAATTGCAAACCTATGCTATTTCACAAGCTTGTAAACCTGCTCTGAACTGCAAAAAAAGTTGAGAATGCTTACAAATTGAATATATAGCGAAGTCGGATACTTGTACAGGACGGTTTCAGATATGCCAATGATACCAGCATACCCTCCACATGTATTTTGTTGTAGGGAATGCGCGTAATGCGATAAGTACAATTATTAGTGGCGATCAACAATTGGTTAGTTCAGTTCATTCACATCATGTTCAGACAATTTAGCCTCCGCCTGCCACAAATTTGCATATTCTTTTGTCAGTATGAGAAAAGTCTTTGTTTTCATATGCAAATGGGTACCGTAGACCGGCGGAAACAACATGCCGATGCATTTACCATGGACGGGCAGTGTACTTACAATTAGAGAAAAATATGCCTCAAAGCCAAATTTAAAAAAAAATGAGTGTTACTCAAGCACCGAAAGGGTGTGTAAACACTGAAAATATGAGACTTATATTTCTTTCATTGTCAGTATTTGCATGGTTTCTCGGGGGCGAACTCAAAAGTGCACAAATCACAAGCACACAAGCTCATATTTCTATCAGTAAGTAAGTAATCAGCATATTTTTCTGGTTTTCGGTCCCAAATCGAGCGAACTTAAAGCTGACATACAATTTACTATTATTATTGAGTGTTATAAAACGGGTCTCTGAGTATATAAGATGTCGAAAAGAACTCTATTTTATGTGCGTGATCAGATAAAATAACTGACTCTACGGGTACAACAGTAACTTAAGGCGAAAGTTATTGGTTTTGGGCGCAAATGATTTTTGTGCACTTATGGGATCGTCCCGAATTCTCACTTGCCTGATTTTATTTACGTTCCATCTCTTCTGCTTGACAAGCGTGATAGCAGCGAGTGGAGCACATATTACACAGCGTCCAGCGAGCAACATGACCCCTGGACACTCGCGATGGTCTCCAAATATTGTCGTTAAAAATGGAGTAAACGGCTCTTTTTGATAAATATATTATTAGCATGCCTGACTCCGTTCTGCACACATGTCCTACTGTCGTCGTATACTCAAATCTTATTGTTAGGTTTTTTTCGAATTACACATATTGGCTAAAATTTTCAAATTTTCGCAAACCTATGCCGATTCACAAGCACATGAGCCTGCTGCAAACTGTTAAATCGATTACATAACGACAGTCGGATATTCGTACAAAACGGAGTAAGATATGCCGATAGTATTTTTGAGGTTCATTGCAGTGTACCTAGAGTTTTTTCTCTGATGTAGATTCTGTTCACAGTAGCTTGAATGTATTATTATCATCTTTGTTCTGTTTAATTTTTTTTTGTCTAAATATGCAAATAAAAGAAGTATACCGGCGGCTGTAATACACTTTGTTCTGTGACATGAAAGGCGATTCGGTGTTTTATGACGGCGAGAGCGGTCAAAGTACGATAGAATCTTCAAAACTTAACACATAGTTGGTTTCGGGTGCGAAACAACAAATCTCATTGTACCTTTACTCATACCTTTACTCTTTACTCATACCCTTACTCTTTACTCATACCTACAAAGACCTTTCGTTCGTTACTTTTATACTTTGACTAATATATTGGCTTATACTTGTTTTAATACATTTCCGCAGAAATTTTCCTTTACTTATGCCTTTACTTACTTTACTTCCTTAACGTGTTTGCTTTACATACGTCACTTAAGATGCTCGGCGAATTTCCGACTATGGATGGAATAAAGCAAGCATTCGTCAATTTCTTGGAAAACAATCGCGGCTTTGTCATACTCTTCTTCTGTCTGCCAGCCAGCTTCGTAAGTCAGGGAAACCGTTGGAAAATACTTTCCAGTTATTCGATCTGTTCATCAAAGCGCGAATATACGTTCAACGACGCTTCCTTGATGCCGAATCAACACACGAAAAACGAGTCAAAGACATACAGGACCGGGTGAGTGCGCATTTCGCACGTTTCTGTTAAACATGACTAAATAGTGCATAGTACTGTTTAATTTTTTGATTATCGTACACGTTTTTCGGACTTTCGAGGCTCACAGAACAACCAATTTGTACTCATGATACAAAGTACTCCCATGTAATGGTCGCCGACAGGCTATAAGGCTTTGATTCGGGAGTACTTTCCTTTACTTTATCCAGAGTAAGTTTGGTTTGCTTGCTTGTGCAACAAATGCAATTGTGCTGTTTGTAAGAAGGCGAAGAGAGGATCTTGTGTTCATTAAGCGGAGATTTGTTCAAGGTTCGCACATGGAACGATCTTCCCGTGCAGCAGAGGAAAACGTTGTGCACCGCCCGCCCGAATTGGCTGAGTCTCTCAACCACATTCTTTGATAAGGTGAGAGCACACACACACATTCATATTCAAGATGTTTACAGACCTTTCACAGAATAAGCCGAACATTGAGAATAGCCTTACGTTAGCACAGTAAAGTATCTTAAGTATGTTATGCAAAGTAAAGTAAGATAAAGCAAGCTAAAATAAAGACATTTAAAGGTTCACGCTTAGCCATAGACCAAGGTTCCTGAAATGCTAGGAACACAGTACTACTGGCATGCTTGACTGTGTTCTGTACAAATATCGGACTTTCCTGTATGAGCAAATCTTATTGTTAGGCTTCTTTCTAATTACCCAATTACTCACTATTGAGGAGTAGTTCATGTACGGTTGTGGGAGGACATGGCAGACGCAATCGGAATAGGACGTAAAGTCTGTTACGGTTGCAATTACTCTTGTTGATGTGAAGACAGAGGTTTCAGAAAGCGAAGAGCACTTTTTACAACGCCCGTATACTATAATGTTTGCCGTGGAACATAGTTATGATGAGTACTTATGTATTACTTGTTGGTTGTGTCCATTTTTTGTTTTGTTTTTCGAGCCTTATAAAACTCCCAACACGGAAGACTTCATAGGAGGCTTAGCTGCACCAAGGGTAAACAATTATTACTTCTTGCATTGGCTAGTGCTATTTATTCATCGTAGAAACCATAAGTTGTACAGCACGATGTAAGCCTTGATGAAAAAGCTGCAGAAAATGTTGCAAACACTAAACGAGAAGAGGCTGTAGAAGAGAGAAGAAAAGGTATCGCAAAAATTGGTGGTAGCGGTGTTACATGAACACCCGTCCCACGGCAGTGCTGCTCGGCGGGGCCATGAAAAGGGGAAGATGTTCGGGACAGATAAGGACCGTGGACCGGGCATGGATCCGGCTTCAGCCACCCTCGGTTATCCATAACTGGTACTCGGCAAACCAGATGTTGCCTCTATTGGCGCAAGTCGAGGTTATACGAAGAACACACAAGCACGCGTGCAATCTGCACTTCATCTTTTTTGAAATGTTATCGGTAACATGTAAATGCATCAAGCCTTTCATCTTGTGCGCAAACATTAGAAACTTTTATATGAAGAATAAGAACATGAATAATAATTATAGTTTATCCACTTTATTGTTAATTACCTTTGAGAATCGAGATGATCTTATTGTTTATCAAAGTATATTACATCCGTATGGTCTGTCTAATGTATTTACTTAATTTGCACCCCACACCAAAGACTTCACTCACTTCACTCACAAAGCGGCATGAAAATCCCAAACTGGTGAATTCAGCACTGTATCAGCATTGTGTGAGAGTTTCTGGTGCAGTGGTTTCCGTCACAAAGCGAATCGGTAGGGACATAGGAGGGAAGAAAGAAAAAATCACCTTGTCCGGGCCCAACTGGTACAGATAGAACAACTTGAATTATGGCACCACAAGCGGTTGGTGTGTTGTTTATTCTTGTTACAATTAGCTGCTTTCCTTGAACTTTTGTGAAAGTGTTTTATGAAGAGAAATGTATTGTTCTAGACGAAATGCCATCAAATTCCGCTCGATCTGCACGAGATTTTGCACTTCGACGAACAGAAGATGGAGCTGTGGGCTGAACCAAACGTGACTGTTCGGTAAGCCCATTAAACGAAGCCAGTGGAACTTCTGCCGGTTTGAGTTAGCATCTGAATTGGCTATTATAGTGCAGTTCTTTGTAATCGTATGCAAATAAGGTGCGGAAACATTGTTGGTTGAAATGCATCTAACAATAAGATGCATGTAAATATAACAATGAGGCTATTTCGTTGTCCCATTGTCTTTAGGATACAATTTTGTCTATGTTACTCATGCTTTTTGATAACCAACATTCTTACAGCGAGGCCGTGAAGTATCTCGTTCCACGTGGATATACGTTGAAAGTTTGCCTGGAGATCGGGGATGCAACATTGGGTGGATTGGCATTTGGCGTTGGTATGACCACCTATTCGCACAAGGTACGGTGTTTTGCTAACAATTAGTTACATCACATTGAAACAGTTGAGCTCCGCTGGATTTTAGGATTTTATATTCTTTTTATGTTTGAAGCTGAAGCCAGAACCATATGAATCATATGAAGTAGAATCATACACAAATAAGAAATTAGAAGCCAGTGGATGCAATAAAATACATTTCATGTTTCAGGCGGGACTCTATCAGGAAACAATAACGGAATACGAAGTCGTTATCGCCAATGGAGAGGTACTATTGACATACCTGACTCCGTTCTATACAAATACCCGATTGTCCTTATATGGGCAAATCTTATTGTTAAGTTTCTTCCTAATTACCCGATTTTGCCAAAGTATTCAACTCCTTCGCAAACCTATGCTATTTCACAAGCTTGTAGAGTTGCTGTGAACTGCAAAAAACTTGAGTAAGCTAATAATAAAAAAATTGACTATGTATATAGCGACCGCGGAATATTTGGACAGAAAAGAGTCAGATATGCCAATAATAACGTGCATAGTATAAACAATTATATCTAGTGCTTATTGAAGATGTGTTTGTGTTCGCTAAGGTTATCACGGTTCGAGCCGACAACGAGCATGCGGACTTGTTCTACGCGCTGCCGTGGTCGCATGGCACACTCGGCTTCCTCGTCGCGCTTCGACTGCAAGTCGTGCCAGCCAAGCCATACGTGCACATGAAGTATGTGCCGGTAAGCCCTTGTGATTGTTCATTTGGACGTTTAGAACACGGAACGAAATAGAAACAATACATTTGTCGAAGGTTTACGCGTTTCAATAGAAATTGATGCTTCGCAATTGCGGTCGACGGCGAAATAAAAAAATATCTGTAGCTACCTCACTTCTTGTCTGATTTCACTCGTACTTTCTTTCCTTCATATTGAAGAGTTATACTGAAATAGTTACACAGGACTCCTGTGGAGAAAAAGTTCATTTGTTACTCGTTAACTAACAATAAGACACGTACACGCTTTCCTATACACCATGCAATCGACTCCAAAATAAACGCCTTATTGCACAGACCAATTCGAAAGAAGAATACTGTCGCGAATTGATGCGATACTCGGGTGCCCTTAACAAGGATCAAAAGGTGCCCGATTTCCTCGAGGCGACCATCTTCGACGAGAATCGCGCAGTGATCATGCACGGGAACTTTGCCGATGTTGATGATTGGAACAAGTATTTCAAGGTTACTTTTGGATCTAAGCAAAAGAACAAAAAAGAAGTTGGACGTTTTGTCGCATCACCCTGGTTAACCCGTCCTCTACCTTTTTCGGAAATGATCTATAATCATGAGATATCCACGCTTTATTTGTGAAACCTTTAAGCTGACTTCCGTACTTATTATTAGTTTCGACTTGCGTTGGGTATCGGAAAAGCATTTGACAACGTCAACGATACTTACAGTGCCATACCAATGATATTAACTTGTTAGGTGAACGACGTCTGCTGGTGGTTCAAGCCGTGGTTCTACAAGCACGTCGAGTCGATTCATGCTGGCGGAGCGCACGAGGAGTTCATTCCACTCGAATCATACCTCCTTCGGTATACACTACTTACCAAAAATGTACTTTTCAAAAAAGCCACGAGCAGCAACACTAAAACTTTCCCTTTTTCAGGCACAACCGAGCAATATTCTGGGTTCTGGAGAGTATGATACCGTTCGGAAATCATCCACTCTTCAGGTAACGCTCGCTTTGTGTAGTGACCTGTACATCAAATATTGATACCGTTGAATATTTCGACAAATTTGTGTAATTGGAAAGAAATCTAACAATAAGATTTCTCCATATGATGACAGTCGGGTATATGTACAAAACGGAGTCAAGCATGCCAATAGTGCACAAAACGGAGTGATATGTTTGAAAACGTATAGTGATATAACGGAGTGTTCACGGAGTGATATAAACGGATATGTTCCTCCAAGAAACAGCATTTGGTGCATATTAAGCTGTTCAGGTTGTTGTTCGGATGGCTGTGCCCTCCAAAGCCAGCATTCCTCAAGTTCACCACAACACCGCTCATTCGAGAATGGACCTTCGCCAAGCAGGTATCGCAGTAACTTTCACCGGACTCAAATTTTCATATTCCTTTATTTCGTATCCAAATGAAGTACAGTAGCCCGGCGGAAACAGCATGCTGTGGCAACATGCTATGATATATGATATTAGTATTTTTGTTTCGTAAGACGGAACGGACATTATTTGATTAAGGTCTTCCAAGACATCGTGCTGCCGTTGGACACGCTTGCCGAGCAAGTTGACGTTGCGACCAAGCTATTCCAAAGGTGCGAATTTCATTGCTATTTCTTTACCGGTGAAAATACCCAACAGTAATGTAACATGAAGGACGAAGTGGGATAAAGTTTCCTTGAATCAGGGCCTTATTGCCTACTTGGGTACCGAAAGAGCTGGAGTGTGCAAACAATAGCAGCTAAAGAAAAAAAATAAACTTATTTTCAAAATAACTACGTCCCGTTAATCATACTTTAACCTGGGTGTGGCTAAGACTTCTAAATGTTCCTCAGTGATATAAATACTAATTTGGTTTCTATGAGGCTTGAAAAACCAAAAAACGAGCAGGATCAGCAAAGAAATCACACGTGACTATGCTTTATTGGTTCATGTTTCACAGCAAGAGTAACAATATAATACGGGCCAAGCAAACAACTGCGAAAGTGGATTCATTGTAATGATACTATAATATTTTGCCTTATTTCGTCGTAGTTAACAGTAAGTGTGATGATATATTGGCATAGCGAAAAATTTTTTTGCCATACTACATATTTCGATTGAGTGCCCACTCCTTCTCAATACGATTATTCCTAACAATAAGAACAATGTTCTTGTGTGAGTAGTTTCAGGCTTCTTGTTAACATTTGATCCATAAAAGAGGGGTGAAAGTATCACAGATTGTTCGGCAAAATGGATTTTGAAAACTTTGGACATGTCTACTGCACCCTTTTTTATGGCTAGAACAGTGTTTTTGATTAAATATGCTCCGTGTATTACAGGTACCCCTTGCTAGTGTATCCCTGTCGGATCTATGATCACAAGAGAGGCAACCAAGGTCAGCTGAGGTACGCAATCTTCAAGAGGACTATATTAAATCATAACTTGTGACTTAAATAGTAACTGAAATGCGGTATGGATCTTAAGTTATGCTCAATTCAGGACCAAAATTCATGTAAGTTTAATTTTACTTACTGGCACAAATATCAGCTTGTGCGCTTTTCAGTTTGCCCCCTTTTTTAATATATCAAGCTAATTGTAAGGATACAGAAAGATTAGGTAACTAGCAAAGACAGTTATTAGTATATTCACATCACTTGTTATTCAGAGCTAGGTATTGCCGTTGCGATCTCTGAGTTTGCTACATTACCAATAAGCAGCTCAAAAGTATTCAAAAGCTGCAGACTTCATAAATGCACATATTAGTTCCAAGGGCTTTAACATCCTGCTCAGGCCACCACCAAAGGCAAAACTCGTACCTGGCACCAACTACGCAATGTTCAACGATCTGGGTGTATACGGTACACCCGGACAGGTTGCGAAGAAACAACCGTACAATCCAACAACCGCCATGAGAGACATGGAAGAGTGAGTGAAAACGAGGAGTTGGTTAGGCACTATTGGAATACCTGACTCTATTCAGGGCTAATATTCGACTGGTGCTACATATCCGACATTTTTAAACATGTCTTAGTTTTTTCGCCGTTCATGAGAGTTTCACAACCTTGTAATGCTGCAAAAATTAGTACATTAGAAGATTTGTGTATTGCGGAAAAAAAAACATAACAATAAGATTTGAACATATAACAACATACGAATATTTGTGCAGCAGTACTTGCGTATTCGAACAGTATGTAAGTTCATATGTCAGAAATATACGTGTTTGGCTGTTCAAATTTTTGACCTAACAAGAAGATTGGCAGCGTTTCAGAGCCGCCGACTTAAAAACTATATTTCAAGCTTATTGTAAAACCACGAGGGGATATTCAAAAGAGCAAGATGCAATAGGTATCTACGGATTGGTGCAAAAACCACCGATTCAAAATATTGTGTATTTACATTCTGCACAACACTTTAAACCATATCTTAGACTAGAAATATAGGAATAACTTAGACACGCTGTGACATACAGTTGCGTGAAAAACAGCTTTCAGATTTACTCGTCGAGTAGGTGGATACTCATTCCTCTATGCTGACATCTTCATGACCGAAGACGAGTTCAACCAGATGTTCGATCTCACGTTGTACAATAAGGTGCTTTTTTTGTTTCTTTCATGTCTTGATCACATAATGTTAACACAGTTGAACTTCCACCGGCCTCAACGTTGTATATTCCTTTGTAATTGCCGTACTATATCAATACAGTGCCTAGAGTAACCTCTGAAGTTTCGTGCAAATGAGGTACGGTTGATCGGTGGAAGCAACTTACTGTGACATATGTCTTCTTGCCGAGTTGGAATAATACCTACTGCTTTAGGTGAGGAAGTTATATCACTGTGACGGTGCTTTCCCAACTCTTTACGAGAAAGTGCGGCCAGAAGTCGACGTGATTGCAATTGGCAACGAATACGCAAAGAAGACTGACTGATGCATCCCGGAATTGTGCATTAGAGGACATATTTCACTTGTTCTGAATGACTAATCCATTGAGAACACTTGATCGACAAACCTTGAATCTGAGAATGTATTTATTATAGTATTTTATTATAGTATTATTGTAATAAAGGTCAACAAATCAATTTCCTACGCTTCATTTCTTCGTAGTGTTGGATATAAGCGATAGAGAAAGAACACAATCAATGTACAATCATTGCAGTAGCTCACTAGTGAATGTACTTACGAAGAACCTTTCGATTTCGAGATTTCACTCAGTGTGTTATAAAACTTTTCCCCACTATTTCATTGCCGTTCGTGGACTACAACTGCTTATAATTAGTGAGCACTGTTGTATCATAAACCTTTGGTTTCTGAACTGGGTGTGTAGCTACGGCCTTTAATAACATTAGAAATATAATAACATTAGAAAATGAGAGTCTTATTGTTAGGCACTCAAGCATTTTTCTTCTTATTTATTTGGGAGTTGTTTCCTCTGAGTAGGCAATCAAGCAAAAAAGCAAATGCATCAATAAAATAACTGCACCCTTCCAAAATATGCATATGTTCCAAAATGAGTACTGTAGGCACAACACAACTGCACTTGCCGCCAGTTGACCTGACATTCCAGAATGTTCTTGTTGCCTATGCATTAGCCTAGCATATGCGTATTTCATCACGTGAAAGGTTCCGGACTTTCTGAGACATTTTATCTTAGTTATCTAAGTAAATATACAAGGCTACAGTTCATCCTTATCTCCAGACAATTTAATGATGGCACATTTTTCTGGTCTCATAGTCTTCAATTTGGTCTGAAACATGCGAAAAACGGGACCAATCATGTGTTGTTCTTGGATAATTGTTACATATTGTGACCCGTCTAACAGCCATAAAACAATCACGTGGCATTTAATTTGCAAAATGACCCACAGGAGAGTCAACCACACCGTGAACTTCACATGTACAGTTATCAGAGATTGTTGTTACTCCTTCTTAAGTAGCACGATACCACTAATGCCTGCTTTTGAAGAAGACGAAAGAAGTGGGTGGTTCTAATGCGTTTTGTCTCTGTCCTCTTTGATTTTCGAACAGGTCATCGGCATTACACCACGTGCCCGGCCGGGACATTGGGTTGTCCTTTCCTTCTGCCTTTTGCCAGTATTCGGGTGTCTTCCGTTTCCCACCCCGTTCGTGTCGGAGAGTTTTTCTTTCTCAAAAATTTATCGTTTTTTGTGCAAAAACATATTGTCTGTAACCCAACTCTTGGCAACAGTTGGAAGATGGATTCACCCCTTTGTTCATTGGTAGAAACTTGGACCACCTTTTTGTTGCAAAGGGACTGTTTTAAAGGGACTGAATAAGGTAACTTCTTTTTTGAACTTTTTACTAAAAATGAGCAAATTCTCTTGAAATAAGCCGAATACTTGCTTGTTTCGAGAGGTAGTACATTTAGTGAAATGATGATCACGTGCCTGGAACACTATGAGTAAGCAAAAAATATGAAGAAAGCCAATAATATTCTAGATAGTCTGATTCTTTGTACAAAATCTTGTTGTTAGTAAGTAAACAATACAATCTATTATACTAATAAGATTTCGCTGTTTCGATATTTTATCTGTGATCACATTAAAAAAGATGAGACAGAGGAAGAATAGAAAACCGAGAATATGACTCATCGAGAGTATTTATCTCAACGTGCTTTCCATTCACACTGACGCTGAAATCTCTAACAGGCGCTGGTTCTTTCGGTTGTCTATGCTGCACATCAAGCTGAGAGAGTGCAACTTCCGCCGGTTTCAAATTTACATATCATTTTTTTGTGGGAGAGAAGTCGTTGTTGTCGTATGCAAAGAGGTAAACCGACGGAAGTAACATGCGGTTTCAAAAGCCTATGTGAGGCTAGCACACAAAATGTTAGAAATGTTTATTTTGAAAGCACGTTAAGAGGCTTTTGTACGCTTTCGGTACAGCTTCACAACGTGAAACTCATAAAGAAACTCATGTGGCTGATCACTTGTTTTTTTTGGATGCGACTCCTGCTACCGTGCGTCTTCTCTCTAGCGATTGCTTCCTCGCCTCTTCGGAACAAGGTACTCATGAGATGCAATATCACACTGTACTAACAAAAAGTATTATAATCATGCTTTTTAACACATTTTTTATATTCTTTTTAAAAATTATTACTTGTAATCAGCACCTATGTTTTCAATTTCAATAACTTTTGTCAGCAGATGGAATTACCCTTCTGACCTTTATATTTGCAGCATCCTAATTGTAAGACAACGTCACTTCCACTGCTATTATTTATAAGTTGCACTGTATCACGCTCTAAATATGAGGGAAGTCGTTCTAAATCGAATAGTGTGGCTTAGGGTCGGCTCTACAATCTGTGGAATCTGAATGAGGTTGCGGAATGCGTGCTGCACTACTCCGCGATAGCATACAATGACTACGGATGCTGGTGTGGTGTTGGAGGAGCGCACACGCCGATCGACGGCATCGATGAGTTCGTTCATTATTAGACTCACGAAAACGCAAAATAAAATGTTCCGATAACAACATTGCGATACATCCTTGTCTTCGGTTAACAGGAATATTCGAGTACCACTGTGTACGTTTAACAACGAATAACTGTGTAATCACAGAAATTTTGTGCCTCTAATTTATCGCACAAATTCGTGAGCCCTATGCCAGCAACAGAAAGCCGTTTAGAGAAGGAGTAACGCCACTGTTTTGCTACGTCTCTAGATTCTTATGTTTACTGTGACATGAACAAATAGGGCGTAGTAGTTTTTGATGACTAAAGGAGCTGCGAAATCGTTTGCGAAATCGTTGTTTTGTGTTAGCAGAATTGCCTGTATAAAAGATCCGCAACTTCTGTGAGCGGGACAACTATATAATAAAATGGTGGTTTTGCCTCCGGGTATTCACGGTTTCCGGCCCACTTTAAGCTTTTTTGGTCCTTTGAAGTATTTTATTATTTTCAACTTTTTTCTTTGGTGAAGTCGTTTCATATTTCAGGTGTTGTATGCACCACGACAAATGTTACGATGCCGCCGTAGACAGTAAAACGTGTTTCGATGTGCCCATCGAGTACATCGATCCGTATTCATTCAACTGCACGGATAGCCATGCTACTTGCGCAGGTATTCTATTCACACAAATATGCATACTGTTCCGATAGCATCAAACAGCACATTCTTGCGCTCATAATCAACATCTTTACTTGGATACTCAAGGGAACGTTTCTAACTACACGCAGAAATTTTGCGTTTCTCACATTTGCAATTGTCGCATATATACATACATAATATTGGCATACCTGACTCTGTTCTGTGCAAATATCCGACTGTCATTGCATATATGGGCAAATCTTATTGTTAGGCTTCTTTCCAAATACCCAAATTTGCCAAAGCACAAAGTGTTTCTTAAGGAAGTTGTAAACTCACTTTTTATAGTACTATGTCCCCGTTAATCATGACTTGCCCTAGGCGCGGTTAACACTTCTTTGGTGATATTAATACCAATTGAGTGCCTTTATGTGGTTTGAAAGAACGAAAAATGGGCATATTCATAAATAAATACCACATTAACATGCCCAATTTATTCATATTTCACAGCCAATATAAGATTATACGGGCAGAGTGAACAAGTGAGTTCGCTCCTTCTTAGAGCAATGCAAGATATTTTAGAAATGCTACTGAATATGGAAGGTAGGTAGAAGGTAGTTTTCGCTAATATCGTAAGGTGTTTGTCGTGCAAGGTTTACAAGCTGCGAATTGCTTTGTGTTCTTTTGAAAATTTACCCTTGGTTGAAGTAGAAAAGGCGCGTCTGTGTTATCCGCGATATGACGCAGCGTTCATCTTGCTCACGCTGGAAGTAATTGCATCAGCGTGTACACCTCAATGCACAAACCTTTACGTATATGAATAATACTACTAATTCTCTTTCACCTCAGTTCTTTAATCTGTCTATTCCTAGCATTGAATCTTCTACTAGCTCTGGTCTACTGTCTACCTTGTCCTTCTCGCTCTCCCTCTTTCACAGTGTATTGATGCAGACCGTAAGCCCCCTTTGCACCTCGGCTCATTTCCGCTAAGTGAACCCAATGCATTTTCTGAACTGAAACAGAGTCATTCTTACAATTAGGGACATGTTGAGAGGATGATTTGTTTCTTCTTTCGGCACGATCGTATAATATTGTAATAACAAACTCAGTTCTGTTTCAAACACAAGTTCATTACCCTAAATTGTAATCTTGTTGTTATGATTCTTCTTCATTACACAACTCTGCTAACATATTCGAATTCCTTACGATCCAAAGACCGTTCTTTTGCAGAATGTTTCAATTTCATCCCTCTTAAATTGCGCTTTACAACTTTCACTCTCTAGAGTACTTAAGACACTTAAAATTTGAGGGTTATTTTTCTGTGAGCAAGCCAGGTGGCACAATGGTTGCTTGCTTTCGGGATCTCCGGCTTGCATGTTGAATGCTTCCTGCTTGTTGCGTCACCGGGCCAGATGCACATCTGAAATGCCTTGAGCGTGGCCAAGGAGGGCCACCTGAAATATATCGAAGAGATCGCCCCCTGTGCTGAATGATTCATGAAGAGTGTGGGAATATCGCTGTCCGATGCATGCCTGCGCACTGATTTCGCTTGAAAAAAAAAGCACGCTTCCGGCATCTCAGGAAAAAACGGCTGAATACTATAATACTACCTTAAGTCGTATCAGCTTTACTCGCTTCAAAACGTAGAGGCTCTACCTGAGCACTCGGTTGCACTTTGCACACACAAGGTGTGCATGCAATCCTCGTCATTCTGCCATCAAGGTGACAACTCAAAGAAAAATTACCTTGCATTTTGAATTTTTACTTGCTGTTTAGTTTTGCACTGTTACCATAAGCTTTCATATTCTAAACTGGATGATGCTTACAATTAGGGTCAGTATAATTTGCAAAGGAGAAAATGCGGGTTTAAGCGTTCGAGCCTAAAGGTTTACTTGAGGTTTATTTTTCTCTAAAAAGCGGTAGAAGACTTGCAGGGCGGTCATAAAGAGATTGGTGTGATTTTGTAGGTGGTTCAGTAATGCTTCACAACGCCTAAAAAATAAAACAAACATTTAATATTTGCCTATATCTGTTTTCTTCCTATACATTGCTTTGCATTTGTACGCCAAATTGTTACATCAGACCGGCGGTAATAAAACGTTGTGGCTTTTATGCTGAATAAACGGAGCTCGGTGTCAGCTGCGGTTTTCCCTTCATTTCACAGCATTTCGTAGCCGCCGATCTATCTTACCTCATTTGCATACAGAACCAAAAAAAATTAAGAACAAAAATATATTCATATTTCCGAACAGTGGTCTATGAACGGCTTGAAATCGCTATGTGTTTTGGCAGCATCTTCCAATTGTTTACCTACGAAATGAATGTTTTCACGTCTTATTGTTAGAACCGTTTTTCTCTATGTAGGTCATAATTTGTCGCCTCATCCCCGTCATTTTTCCAGCTTGACGCACAAGCGTACATCCAGAACACCGGAGGCATCTAAGAACACTGAATATAATTACTGTCTGTAATAATGTTAGTGAGATAAGTTACTTCCGCCTGAGTGGAAACCACAAATCGGTGTGAGCAAAAATCTTAATGTGAAGTGCAAACTATACAATCAACTATGTTGCAAACAATGCTGAAGTAAACACGTCTTTGGCTGCTAGTATAATATATCACGCTGACTAGGCAGCCACACATCACATTCAAACAGTGTCACTCTTGCCGGCCCCAATTTTGCATAATTCGTTTTTCTTATGTCTTTGTCTTCATATGCAAATGAGGTACTACATATTAGCCGGCAAAAGCAACGTGCTGACTTTGGCAGCAGCTGTGTCACTCAACTGCAGCTTCCGTGGAAGCAAAGTTGTTTATGGCCACAGTGGTTTGAAGCTATTCTTAGGTCGCCGGTCTAAAATTTGCATATTCTTTTACTCACAGTATTAGTTTCCTTGTGTTTGCACGCAAATGAAGTACATTAAACTGGCGATTGAAAAACGCCGTGTGATGTACCATGCTCTGCTCGGTTCCTGCTATAGAGAGAATATTTTGTCACACAGACACCTCGTGCATATTCTAGAATACTAACAAATGAAGTGTAGAACAACAATACTAGTGACCAAAAATAGCGCCGAACTTGTTGTTGATTGCGAACAAAACCACTGACGCCTGGCTGGGCATTCGGGCGAGGGTGGAACGCTCAAAGGAAGTGCATCAACTCAGAGAAAAATAAGCCTCGATAGTGCTAGAGTGTTTAAAACACTTATTGTTTGTGTTAAGTATTTCGTTATCCTATCAAGAAAATGAGTGTTGTAAACACTGCAGAACTATTTATTATATTATAGTATTTAAGACACTCAAGATGTAACCTTTCTCTGACAATGAGTACATCTTCTTGTGTGTCTCCCCTTTGCACTATCTTTACAAAACAAGTCCTATGAAATCTCTCACAGACGTTGCTTCCGTCAGTCTACAATTCCCACTTACATATGATACAACAACAAAAACAGCACACTGAGGCGCACTACAACTTCACCGGTCCCAAATTTGCATACATATCCCATTGTCACAACAAATTAAGCCGTATGTAAAGTTGGAACTGTAGTTCAGCAAGGGCAATATGCTGTGTAATGATGATGTACATAATGTTGCTTCCGCACAACTACGGTACTTAATTTGTATACCATGACAAAGCTTTCGCTCTCTATAACAAAGAACATCTCAAATTTGAGAAAGTTTCACTGTTTCAACATACTGTGATAACGTACGTATATGTGCATATGTATGTGTATTTAGATTCCTCGCTCCCTTTGGCTATCAAGGAAGGGGCGCGGAAAGCATGACGTGGTTTCTGGCCATGCAGTTGGTGGTGTGCAGACATGTGCATGATTGGCGATGCCCGCGGGACCGCGCGCGCGGAACGCATGCTCACAATCTGCGCCTATTTATGTGTGTGATGGCTGTGTGGCAATAACTTCCTCATCTGAACGCGTCAATTATTCATCCACTGACTACGGTTAGCTGGGCGAAGAAAAAGAAGAGAAAAAACATAAACACACACAAAGCAGCTAGTGCTTATGAGGAATAATGCCTTATGTTGCGACAGTAGCACTTCCGCCAGCCGTAAGATTGCACTTTTATAAGTTATCAAATGCACCGTTAGCTACGTGGTTTGTTTTCTGGGAGGGAGATCGTGAGAGCTTCTGGCGCCGTGGTTTCCGTCGCCAGGCGAATCGGTGTATCAGTAAATTTGTGGATGGCAAATCGGTGCATCGGTGAATCTGTATTCCATTTGTTCCATAAGAATTTTTCGATATGGACATTGGGCACACTGTAGACTGGCGGAAGCAACATGTCTACGTACATGTTGTACATGTATTATGCATCATGCAACGATGCAAGCTTAAATGAAATGTGTAGGGCAGCCGCAACTCATGAAGCTTATTGTTTGTGTCATAGATAACCCCCCATGCCAAAAAAGAGAGGAACTTCCGCACTAACTGGTATTTCGCATAGAGTATAAGCTCAGTCATGTCACTCGCTTCACTTTCTTCTAGTAAGTAACGGAATTGCGTCAAGGGCGCCCGAATGCTGTGCTCGTATTCGTCGGAATCCAAGCGATCTGGAAAAGGTCTGCTAATGCGGACAGCAAAAAGAGCGCAGTTTTGGTCAAGCCTCAAGCATTAGAGGCCACATTTGTGCAACCGTATCTTGGTCGTTACTATCCACTTCCGAATCAACTTCAGAATCCACTTTAGAGTACACTTCAGATACGAATCCGAAAAACTGTGGAGCTGCGCTCTGCAAGTGCGACACGGAAGTGGTGAACTGCTGGGCGAAATACAAGAAGCCGGAGTCGAAGGCAAAGTGCAACTACGTTGACCGAATATTGGCGAAGAAGGGTGGCGAGCACTTCCAAATTTAGACCTACCCATGTACATTTATATCCACTTTGCATTTCCTCTCAGCTGAAAAAAAGACTTTGTAATGTGACAAAACTCTACTTGAACACAGTGTCTTAAAGCTATTCATCGACCGCTTAATTAAAATTTCCTTTTGTTCTTCCTCAACTCCCTTTGTATTTATATGCAAATGAGAAATATTAGGCTGGTGGGCGTGAAATACTGTGTTGAAGTAACAGTTAATGATGGTGCAACATCTTTTTCCTAACAATAAGATATTCCGAATAGTATCTTCCACAAAGCATGCCTGTATGCATGATATTAGCGCGATGGCTTATTTGTCCTGCTACCAGCGTTCCATTTAAGCTTTGTATTGTGTAACCGATTTTATGTCAGAATATCATGTTTATTATTTTTTATTACGTAAAAGTATTACGCGACGATTGGATTGGTTGTTAACACATTGCAAATGCTAAGTACGCGACATGGGAGAAGAAACAATTAATATGACAAAGCAAAAAACAACAACGAGGTAACCCGCTATTCAGCAGAGATCGCACAATGCTGAAGATCCGATAGACTGACACATCAGGCAGTGCAACTCCCGCCGGTCACAAATATGTGTGTTCCTTTGTCATAGAGAGTAAAGCCGTTGTTATTTTATACAAATGAGGTACTGTAAACCGGCGAAAGGCAGCGCGCTGTGCGATTTAAAAAATAATCTTGTTCGTGGGTAAGTAAGGTTTGTTCCGCCTTTATGCGCTCTTTTGGAAAGTGTTTGTGAAGGCTAGCACTTATTAAGAGATATTATTCATAGAAGCTTCACACGTGGTTCTCAAGCGTCCAAAGGCGTTGCAAAATAACCAAAATATATTAACTCATTGATCTTTGTAAATGAAAACTTTGCAAATGAACCGGGGTTTCAGGCATGCGACTCGTAGTACAAATGTGTGATGTGTAGTAACTAACAAATATAAGTATAAGTATATGTGGATACACAGTATGCTTCCGCCGTTCTACAGTAATATCAAACGTTGAGTATGACAAGAAAGGATTCTACAGTAAGAACGAAGGCATACGGTAAGTGTGGGATCGGCGGAAGTTCTACTGTCTCAGAGTGATGTGAACATAAATAGAAATATATGTATACACTTCTAGGGCATCATCGGTTAAAGTTGATGGGTCTACCGGGCAGAGGGCTACCGTCAAAAACCCGTAGGCTGATTTGCTGTGAATTCGAGAAAATAGGCAATAGTACAGAACGAAATACTGAGCGCACGACAAGTACTCGTAGAAGAAGAAGAAGACGACGAAGTGTTAGCGACAAATGAAATATATGAAATGATAACGACATCAAATAAATGTACTCAGCTAGACAATGAAGCATGTATAATATGCACGTATCGTTCTTTGCTACAATATTATTGACCGAGCTACATACTGTCCAGCTGGACGCTTCTGTGGACAAAATATGAATAGTGGGCAAGAGCACTGTATGCTGAGCGGTTTTCATAGAAACAGCAGCCGCCGCTGTAGCGATTCCTCTTGTAGAGGTGGAATAGAGACTAACTAACACTTGTTCAATGATAATGATCTTTGTTAACAGAATATGCCGTCACCTTTTGCTCGAGCGAATGCTACGCGGCAGTTACAGACAGAATCGCAGCAGCATACAGTTACTGTCTACGTGTCTCCCAGATGAAGAGTGTTGCGGATAGTCACTGATAACCATCATATCATCACTTAAGGCGAAACTTGTGCCGCTTGACAGGCAGAAAACCGGAGAAGGTGTTGAAGGACAGGCTGATGCCACGGATCGACTCGATGCACGTGCATTTTCCGCTGTCGGCGTCGTCGTCCTCCGTGTCCGAAGGCGTCCACGAATAGATTGACGCCTGGAATAGTAAGAAACATTCATTGCAGCTTTGTTTTGTTCGGTCACGTGTCAAGTTCTTTCTTAGTTCACTGAGAAACGCGTTGTACTATTGGCGTAGAGCTACGACAAACTTAAATATACAGTACATACAAAGTAGTCGGATATTTTTACAGAACATCGTCACGAACATGTGCCAATAGTACGTGCAAATTAGGATTACTTCCGCTCCATTGAATTTGTCCCAAGATCCAGATTGCTATTTCCGAAATATTTGCAACTTCCTTACAGTACATCTTCATCAATTAATTCCTGTCTACAGCACCTATCCAGGATAAAGCATGATTCAGCCAGCCGCGGTAGTAAACCTTTGTTTCGAGTGATCTTTCCGGTGACCTTTAACAGCGATTCAGTGTAAAAGGTCACTGGAAACAGAGGAGGATACTTCCACGGCAGACAGTCTTTGATCTCCAATTTGTTTACTACAGAAGTGGCCACGGTGTGTGCATGCACAAGTATTCCTCCCAACACGCGGAGGAGTTCCTTCGCTTCCGCTTCTTTTCGTGTATGAATTGCTAGGAAGGGAGGAGAGAGGAGAGGTTGGAGTGCCTCCAAAAGGGTGTGTGGTGATATTTGGAAACCATCCGGAGCACACCCGGAAAAACACTGCTCCGTCGACCACCCCTACCTATCCCCTACCCCCCCCCCTCCTCTCGCCATCCCGATTCCCCTCCTCACTACATATTTGATATGGGCTAAAGGCAACAAGATATGGCAGATACACACACATTCTTTTTTTCTCGACCAAAACGGATGCATACCGTAGGATGTTGCATGCAGAAGGCACGACAGGAGTCGCCCTCGACGTCGTCCGATGTAACGACGATCGGACCAGATATCTCGTGATCCCGAAAACGATCACGAATCTCGTCATCTGCAAAAGCATTGTTATCTTCAGTCGGAAGCTACATGTGTTCTCTAACTTGCGTATCATTTTATTATAGAGAGAGGTCTTTGTAAACGTATACAAATTAGGTACTGTAGACCGGTTGAAGTGGCATGCTGTTATCATCACACCTAATTGTAAGAATGTTGCTGTCGATTAGGCTTTTTACTAATATGCACTGTTACGCTAAGCATTGTTGCATGCTTAGTGTTGTGAATGGAAATAGTGCATCAAGGTGTTTGCGTTTCGTCTTTTGTGAAGTCAGCTAGATAACATAAATAGCTTAGATTTAATAAGTTGAAGCTTGATTTGGGTAGTGCTTCCGATGTATGGCTAATATGGTTAACCTTGCTTGGCTATGTTAGGGCGAATTGTACTAACTGCGCAAGCACACTAACATTGCCAGACCAGTTTTCAGCTATTCGTATGCTTGTGTGCAGGTCCTTGAACTGCCTATGTCATAACCTTTTAAAGGGTGACGAATAAAGTCGTAAATAATTTACACATGTATTCGCTCACTATGGTCTACACACACATGTCTCTATGAAAGAGAGGGAAAGGAGATATTTTTGTGCTGTACATCCTTGTCAGGCAAAAGGCGGACGAGTGAATGATCCGTTCATATATTATTATGTCCGCAACTGAGAGAGCAGCAATTCCACAATGCTAGCTGATCATGCTTCAAAAGGAAACCACAGAACCTTACTTCCGTCGGTCTACCGTACTTCATTCACACACGATTACAAAGGCTTCTATCACAACAGCAAGGAAATATGCAATTTTAAAGTCTCTGCATGATTTGAAGCAGAGATGATAATAATAAATATGTACATAAAACATTTAATGGCTTAGTTTTTTTACATACAGCACACTGTGGTCGCGCTAACAATAAGCGACATAATAATCTAGTGTTGCAAGAAGATTCTTCTTTTAGATAACCTAAGCAAAGTAACGCTTGAGTTCGTGACAGAAAGTATACAGAACAGAAGTTATTACTAGGCTTAATATAAAAAAAGTACCTAATTAGCATGTGAGGTAAAGCTTTTCATCAACAATGCAGAGAATATGCAAATTTAAGACGAGTGAAAATATCACTGTTTTACCACAGTGTGGCACGCCTCACCCACTAGATAAAACCATTAAAAGTCCTAAGCAAACACCAACTTTCATAATACACTGAGATAACTTAACGTCCGCAGGTCTGAAATTTGCATATTCCTTTGCTATAGAGAGTAAGGCCTTTGTTGTTGTATGCAAATCAAGTACTGCAGAGCGGTCGAAGCCACAAGCTGTGTTTTCTCTTGACATATGTGCAAGGCTGTAATCTTAAGATTCCTTCAAGCTGATTATTTTGCCTAGCTTCCCCTTAAAAGAAAGTTCGTGTATGATGTGTCCGCTTCATGCGAACTCGTTAAAAACAGAATTGACAGCACTTCAAATCAGCGTCACACGAAAAAATCCCGCATAACAAGGAAGGAAGTGCAGTCATAATTACCGGGTGAATTCAAGAGAAAAGGACGATCGTGCAAAACATTCATCATATGCATAAGCGCAGCCACTGCGTGACTGTTCGCGCAAAACAACCGTACACGTCAAGATTTGAGGCACAGTTCCATGGTAGCGATGGTAGCGTATGGTAGTGCAGATACGGTAGCACCACCTCAGTTTGAGAAATATTATACAATTACTGGTCTCAAATTTACATATTTCTTTGTTCTTGCAAGACATGCATTTGACAGGCATATGCAACTGAGGTATTGTGAACCGGGTCGGAAAGCGTTCGTTTATTTTGTTTCATACTACATACGTTAATTAACACCCGCAATTTTTATGTGCGTAAAGAGACATATAACAAAATCGTGCTTACTGATACGAAATTTAAAAAAAATTAAGATTGCTTCTTACTAATCCCCTAAACGCGCGACTGGACAGTATTTTCGTCATTTTTCTTAGCATTTTTCCAGCTTGTATAAAATCTTGCCTACCTTCATCCAGGCAGAATCCGATCACCGTTTCCTCGTTCTTTTGCAGTTCGCCGGTTAGCGAGCGCGCTTTGAGGAAGCAAACTTGTGACACGGCGTTCCACTCGTACGCGAGACACGACGGATCGTCGCGACACTCGACCGCGCACGCGCGATGATCGACGCCGCGCACGCGATGATATTCCGCACCGGAAATCGTCAGGCCTTGCTCCGTGTTGAAACACCGTACTGCAAGACAAAGAAGACATTACTCAACCCGGACGTTCTGCAATCCGCTGAGATGTTCTATCAAAATTACCGTACAAGTGCTAACTACATACATACATGTCTTTTATATGCAGGTGCCCAGTACGTACTTGGAGAAAAATAAGCGTCAAAGAGGCTTCAACAGTGCCCAAGTGTTTAAAAGACTCTCATTTTCTTCACTATTGTATGGTAATCTTATTATGAAAACGAGCGTCAAAAACACTCGAACACCAAACGAAAAACTCACAAATTTGAGGTATCTTTTCTGTGAGCATATTTTTCAGAGATACAACTTAGGCGAGCAGCTTAGAATGCATTACATAGAACGTTCTTCTGCATCAGGCATGAGTGCCTGGCTTGAGTGGACGAGGATTTCCGCGGCTTTCGGGATTGCAATACAAGGGAAGCTGCTTATTTATGGAAAAAAGTGAATTAATATAACAGAATCTGGCATTCTGCATGTGGGCGGCAAGATCATTGTGAAAATGCACACACAGCATGTTTCAAATACACATAAATAACACTAGAGGTAGCATTCAATAAAATTTTTATGTCACGGTAGGAACTGTAACTGTTCCTGCTAATGCCAAGCTATAACAAATCCAATTATCCTTTGTTGAAGCAATTACCTTCAGCTTCAATTTGAAGTAAGTGCTACAGGGGCAGCTGCTACAGTAAGTAATTGTATAGCATTCGAGAAAGGCATCAACAGTTTTTTTATCTTTGGCAAGTTTCAAACCTTGCCGTCAACATGTTGTTCAACATGTTTGAAAAACGCCTTACAAGCTTTGGATGAGGAAATCTGAGGAAATCTGGAACTAGTGTTTGATAGTATTTTGGCGACTTGTGCTAGCTCTTTTGTAATGTGTTTTTAGAAAATGCCAAAATAAACCAAATAATACAAATTTGGTCTACAAGACATAGCTTGCAATATAAGAGTTGAACGAAAGCAATAAGTCATACTTGCTTGGGCAGAGACAGTATTCATACGTGGTGAAAACACATTCGTACCGTAACAGACCTGTGTGGCCCAGTGGCATTCAGGAACAAGCGAACTCATATTAAGACACAAACCGTGAAAGCAAGACAGAATCCGTCTAGAGTGTCTAATTTGCATATCACAGCAAAGGCTTTAATAACGAAGTATGAGACCGGCGGAATTTCCACTGTCTCAACATGGAGTGTGTTGGTAACCAAATCCAGGCGGCCAAAGAAAGCTAAGGGTAATTTCAAGACAACAAAGGCCCATACAGTATGCTTGTCCGAGATAAGTGATACGAAAGGAAGTCTCGCTTACCGGAGGCGAACGAAGTGCCGAGTGAGGATAGCAGTACAAGGAGCATAAAATAGACTCGAGTGTACGGCAGCAGCAGCAGAGACGACGGCACACCAAAGCCAGACGATACGGTAGCAGCAGAGTCGGAGCGACCGACGACGACGACCACCGACTTCACGGCGGCTTCAGCACCAACGACGGCCGGATTCACGGCGGCCGGATACGCTCGGCGAGCACTCACGAGCATACTACTGGCCACCAAACTGATGACTAAAGATACAAACGGGGCGGAGTCAGTCGGACGGACGGAGAGCGCACGCGTGTGTATGTGTGCGCCCCTGAACTGAACAACCAAGCAGGGGCCGAAAGAGCAACCGTAATGTATCTCGCACTTTCAGCTAATAATATCTAGAATACAATATATGACTGGCAATTAGTGCTATTGCTGCAAGGCGTAATTCAACGTTTTTGGCAACATCACGCTTTTCCATTGTTCTTACATTGATAGGACGTATAGGGTAGAATGCGATCTTCATAGATTTAGCGTAATAAATCATATGTTTCGTTGTGTTTGTTATCTTTCTCGATGTCATTGAGCATACTGTGGTTCCCCTTCGTCTTCATATGTACAACAGGCTCACGTGTATATCTAGCGTACATGAAACCCAGGCAAACTTATTTGAATTGGTAACTTTGATATAAGACTGGACACTGTTTTTAACGTATTTCTTTCAGAGTTGTTGCTGGAAAGTTAGGATAGTCGCAATCTATTTGGTCTCATGTTTTCCATCATATGCGCACTGTGGAAATACATGACTCCGTTTTGTACAAAGTTCCAACTGTCGTGCTAACCTATTCAACGTTTGTGTTCGCAGCTTTATGCAGTTCCTAAAACTTGTTAAGCTACTATAAACAGCGGCAAACTTCACTAAGGAAACAAACATACGGGCTCCATATCATATAATATGGCGACAGTCGGGATATTTGGGTTGATCGGATCTTAAACGCTTCCATTGAAATCTTATTGTTATGGTTCTTTACCACTACACACATTTGCTGACGTATTCAGGTGCTTCGCAACTTTGTGCCACTACAAAAGCCTGTGAAGCTGCTATGAGTTGCGACAAATTTGAATATGTTAGAACATCTTGCAATATAGTGACAGTCGAATATTTGTGCACAAAACGGAGTCAGTTATTTCAATAGTATGCTGCATGTGAAACATAACCGATGTCGCGCACGATCTTTGTCGAGAGGTGCGCGATGAATGTTTTATCAGATAAGACGGGGGGGGATGGAGTTGAGCCCGGATCCGTCTTTCTGTTCCAATTGCCAATCTCTTTCCCTCCCTCCCTTCCGAGATGATCCCCTCACATCATATGGAGACAGTGTGCGCTACTTCCGCATGTCTCAAATTTTTATATATTACTTTGTTCTTATGAAAGATAGCATTATACTCGTATGCAAATTAGTTATTACCGCATGCTTTTCTCCATCGGTCTGCCGTACATCATTTGCATACGATTACAAAAGCTTCTCTCGCAAGGACAAAGGAATGTGCAAGTTTGAAAACGGCGGAAGCTACACTGCCTCAGCCACATTGTGTTACTGTAGATGGGCGGAAGCAACAGACTGCTGTGTGCCATCTCTTGCTCTATCTGTTTTTTCTTCTTCTCCAATAGGTTGCCCTTTGCGTGGCGGAAGTATCGTCGACGAATCCGAATCGGGCACCGGAATACCTAACCGATGTTGTGCATATTCGGGCTGCCTCCTCCATCCTACGCACCATGCTCCTAAATGTGAGCACCAGAGATATGTATACAACCTTATCCAAATATACGCACATGTCGCCGCGTGTTGCTTCCGCCTCGGTCTACAGTACCTAATTTGCATACGATTACAGAGGCTTCCATTCCTCAAGCGAACAAAGGAATGTGCGGAAGTTTCATTATCCTATGAGAACACTCTAACACTAGACAGCGTCTAAGACACTCGAAATTTGAGGTTTTCTGAGAAATATGGTGTGATATACTACATCAGACGTGCTTGTGACAGTTCACTGGTAGTACCGTGTTGCGCTTTTTTAAACTTTAAGGAACCAGCATAGCAAGCCGGAATTTTCACCTCATGCTTGAGACATTTGAACATACGCTGGTCACAAATTTACATATCCCTTTGTCATAGCCTTTGTAGCAAAATGCATATAAAACAACATTTTCTATAGATCCTAGCAGCAACGCAATGCTTATTATGCATTGTCGTAAAATTATTTATCTAATCGACCTGCTATCAACATCGACTATTTATCTTTTTTTTTTAAAGTTTTACAAGCTTGCACAAGCAAAACATTATTATGGTCTGTTACACTTATTCTATTAGGACATGACGGATTCTAATAATAAGATCCATCCAATAATAATAGCTACAATTGCACAGCACATTATTGCCACCGGTCTACAGTACCTCATTTGCATACAATAACAAAGATTCATAACCATGACAAATGGATATGCAAATATGAGACCGCCGGAAGAAGCCCTACTATCTCAACAAGATATGAACTAAAACAATGTACGGAGAATGACAAAAGTGAGGATAGAAACATCCAGGATCCTACATCTTATCATCTCCTACACCCTATCGCTCACTTCTGTGCATTGTTACGGTAATAATCCTACCAACGAGAAGTACTACATCGTATTGATTCCGCAAGCCTAGAATACTCAATTTGCATACTCTAATTGTAAGTTCTACTGATTCAACATGTTGCGATCAAGGCTTTTTTTGAAATGTTTCGTTTCCAACCTTAAATGCTAGTAGCCTTCTTATGTGATAATGTTGTGCATATTTGGGAGTCGCACTTCCGCATTGCATGCAAATTGTTGTTGTGCGCGACCCAGACAGGGGGGGGGGGTTGGGGTTATCAGTTTGGGGTAAGTGCTTGTGAGCACGCGTTATGTTGAGACAGCGGGAACTTCCGCCGGTCTCACACTTGCATATCTCTTTGTTTATAGGGAACGGGGTTCCTAGGTAAGAGTAAAGTCGTCCCGAATCATCACAGCATAATATTACCACAAGGAACACACACTTCCATCGATGAGTGAAGATAACAAACACAAAGGAGAAATTTCTGTTCCGAGGTAGGAATCAATTAACCTCGGGCAACAATCGTAGAAAAACTCGATTCAAACAATAGAGCTAATTCGATTAGAATAATTAATAATAGCAGTGTTTGTGGTGTTATCTCTATTAACAAATATTACATTGCACTTCCGCTGATGTCATATTTGCATGCTTTTGGTCGTTTGCGGGTTGGACTGTTATTGCGGGCAACACAGTCGTACAAAAAAACGGTAGGACTGCAATCGACTTGTTTTTTCTTGGTCACAGTCAGGCAAATAGCCAACAACAGTCCAACTAAAGCCGACAACAACGGTATACGATCGTTTAGTGGTTGGACTGTTTAATCGAAAACGGTAGGACTGTGCCGCACTGAGTACTACCTTGTTCCCCCAGAAATGCCTTTGTCAGCGTATGCAAATTAGCTACTGTAGACCGGTAAAAGTTATACGCTGCGTAGAAGCAGTACGCGCCTGTGGATGGTTCCAGGAGACCCTTAGCCGCCGTATGCAAATAAAATATAAACCATCAGAAGCAAAATGTTGTCGAGTAGCGAGAGCAATGTGGGTGGATACAATAGTAATTGTATTGTAAGCATTAGTTAAGCTAATTGTAAGATATACATTACATCCTAACAATAAGAGAATGCCCAAACACAACACCACAAAACCAATTAAGTAACTATATGAACACTGCGATTCGTGACAGCCCGTCTAATTGAAATGTGTCTCATTTGCATACAAATACAAAAGAATCAGAGGAAGGAACAAAGGGATATGCAAATCTCAAACCGGCAGTCTATATGACTTCAAAACGCTGCGATGTTTGACGTTAGATTCTCTTCCAACACTTGTAACTGCTTTGATTCGTAAATCATTGCCAATTAAAATGTATTCATCCCGCTGTCAAAAACTTTGTCACCACGACATTAAAAGTCTTTGAATGACTCAAAATCGCCCATACACTACTGGACGTAAGCAGAAATGATGACCTGTGGAAGGAAGTTCAATGTGGATGTGCAAAAATTGCCGCAATTATGCACTTTATATGCATGTTAAGCCATTTGGTTAATAAAATCAAGTATATTTTATTATTTATAATTAGACTAGTAGACTACCAAGGATCAGCGTTGATGCGGTTGTGTAAAACTCATTATCTCAGACATTGAAACCTCCGAAGCCTTTGTGACCTCGTACGCAAATTTGGTACGGTAGACCGGCGGAAGTTGCGCACTGTGTATTATTGCATGCCACACATCATGTTAAGGCAATCTAATTTCTACCGGTCCAAAATTTACCTATACTCAAGTTCTAACGAGTGGAAGCCTTTGTGGAATCGTATGCAAATTTGGTACGGTAGACCGGCGGAAGTAGCGTGCATGCGCGCGTATTACTGCACACCAGTGTTGTCTGTTCGCGCGTATGTACACGCAACAGCAGCCCGGAACACACATATGCTCGCCTTTGACCTCATCAAAAGGTGTCCGAGGGCCACTTATCACGTCGCAGCCCATTTGCGGCTGTGACGTAGTTCTCGTTAACCGCGGCCTCACACTTTCCGACAACAATTTAAATAGTTTTTCGTTCTTTTCCCGTCCATCATTATACGGAAGTATGTAATTGCACCGATTTTGGGGGACGCAAAAGCCCCGACTCCGATCGAGAGGCGGCGACTGCAGAGTGCCTCCCGGGCCACGCACACGCGCGCGCGCCCCCTGCGACGTCACATCAAGGAAGTGGCAGGCAAACGTGCGACTGCCAAGCAGAGAGACAGGAAAACTCACAGGTGGCACACCCTTCTCTGGGGACGAATGCATTTGGCCGCGAGCTACTCATGATATGTTCTTGCTGTTGCTTTCGCCAATCTACAGTACCTTACAATTATTTGCAAACCAAAACAAAGACATTCCTCACAAAAACAAACGGATGCAAAATTGGGACCGGCGGAAGTTGCACTGTCTCTGCACAATGTACATACAATTAGCCAAGTATCCAGCGGACCACAATGTACATGTCAAAAGGGATAAGAAACACAAAGCCAAGCATAATTAGTTACGTTAACCTAATTAGCTTTATTGTTTGTCGACTTAAACAACGGACCAAAACAAAGATACCTACCGAGGACCAAAAAATATCTCCTTTGTGTTTGTTATCTTCTCTTCTCTATGGAAGTGTATTCATTGTGTGGACTTTCACGGCAACATGAATCACCCGGCAGTGTGAAGGTTCAATTTTAGTAGTAAAAGTCACCTCGCTTTGGTGACCGAATGTCTTTGCGTAACCAACGCAGAAATTGAAGAGGTTTTTGTTTGTATATCGGCACAGAGTGTTGCCCCCGCCAGTCTACAGTACGCACAAGCAATGGCATATGGCAGCAAAAGCTTCAGTCGTGATGACAAAGGAATATACAAATTTGAGCGCAATGACAGTTCGAGGTCTCGGAATGATGTGATCGGCGTTGTACCTCATTTGTTAGGTATAATTTTTTTACGGGCCGGGGTGTTCGCGTGATTTTAACAATAGAAAGCTATTTGCCGGGTGTCATATTATCGTGCTTTGAACAGTATTTCTCGTAACACGTGAACAACAAACATGCAGGCAGGTTCAGAAGAAGGCGTAGGGCATAAACAGTGTACGAGTAAAATGACCGCAAAGATTCTGTGAAGTTCATTTTCAACTACAATACGATTCGAAGTAACCCATTCACGTCACATAAATATTATATATCGTAAACATACACGTACTCGGTAAATGTGAAGGCGGAAGCTGCACGCTGACAGGGACTTTGGAGCGAAATCACAGCTTTTCCACCGAGCTACTGTACCTCATTTGCATACGACCATAGAATAAAAAGGTAGGGTTAAAAGGTAGTCAAAAATGGAGGGGTATGGGCCAATTTTTAGAAGGAGTGTAGAATAGATTCGGGTTCTTTTACATTAAATTATTGGCCAAGTGGTCTAAGAGGGGGGGGGTTCGCATTTTGCCTTTGAAACAAAGGGGATGTTTGCCGGAAAATACCAACTTTTCATTCAACGCATTCGGCTGCATCGGGTTTGTTGGAAAGAACAAAGAAAAATGCAAATTCAAGACCTCCGAAAGTCTCAATACCTCAAAACACGACGCGTAATTTAATGATATATTGGCATCGTGTAACGGTGCAGATTAATGTATCTCAGCATGTTGATTCTGGACGAACTCAATAGCGCAAAAGCTCATATTTCTGACATCAAGTAATTAATCGGTACTTTTGGCATATTTAACTCCGTTCTGTACAAATATCCGACTGTCAGTAAATGGTCAAATCTTATTGTTAGGTTTCTTTCCAATCACCCAACGTATTCAAATTCTACGCAATCGACAAGTTTGTGAACTGCCTTAAACTGTGAAGAACTTGAATACGCTTACAAAGTTGAACATGTAGCAACAGTCGGAAATTTGTACAGAACGTAGTCAGATAAACCAATAATACACTTTTTGCTTTTTGAACCCAAATCGAGCATAACTTGAGATTCATGTTGAAATACAGTTACTATTTAGTTCAAGGAACAAGTTACGGATTATGCGCAAGTAATTTTTGTGCGCCTATGGAATCATCCAGTTGCTTCCACAGGTCAACAGTGCCTCATTTATGTACATACGACTACAAAGGCAGCCTTCACAAAAACAAAGGAATATGCAAATTTGAGAGGCGTAAGTTGCATAATCTATCCTTGATGTGTCTAGCAATTCAAAGAAAGATACAAATATTATATTTAGAAACATATAATGCACGTTTTTTCGAAAAATACGACGTGTGCGTTGCTGTTATTAATACCGCATGGCAAACAACACACGCGATCTCGTTTTTCCTAGCGGATGCCGTTCGAATTTCGTCGACCCGACAGTGTTGGGTCATGTGCGCTGCTTTCCAATAACTCACACTTATGCTGGGATAGAGAAACCTTTACCGGACTCAAATTTACATATCAAATTGTCATAAAGAACAAAGAACTTGCTATCGTACGCAAATTAGTATTGTAAACAGGCGAAGAACAAATACTATTCACCGTTCAGTTTTGTTCCAATTGACAATCAAAACACAGTGAGTTGAAGCTATTCATAAGCTGATCGCTTGAAACTTGCATATTTTTAGTGTGCAATTTCTTGCGTTTTTACGCAAATGAGATCCATCCCGGTGGTTCTACCAATTTCAAAAGAAAAAACATTGTATTGCCAACCAAAGCATCTCCAGCGCCGTATAACAGCACATTCACAGTGTTTCATGGCCGCCAGTCAAAT
>JACMIJ010000031.1:27800-41250 GCA_014805365.1 Koerneria luziae | reverse complement strand
CCTCTTTTTCCTCTTCCACACTTGTGGGGCACAAAGTTCGCTGCTTGTCAATGATGGCAACGGCAATGACAGTTCCATTCAAGTGTCCATTTTTTTTCGTTCTATGATGTCTGGTAGATCCATCAGTACTGTGAGACGCTGCCTGTCTTCAATTCCCCTAAACAATTCCTCGCAATCACTTTCAGCGTGCAATTTGTATTACGTTTAACAGAGTATTCATAAGTCGGCCATACCTATATGTTTCTACCATTAAACACACACTGTTCATAGCTACTTTATCATGCAACACGTTGTTGCAGTTCATGTGCTACTTCATTGTTATGTATTTTAATCAAGTATATTGAAATTGCTATCATATCTTGTATAGAGTGGATAAATGTATTTTATGAAAATGAAACTGTGTTCTTCTTATGTCTACTCTTACTCGCTTAGTCTACATACCCAGTTTGCAAATATGCACTTTGTTCTGGTTTGCATAACTTGCTGTATTGTTACCAAACCGTGCAGACCGGAAGTGCCAGTGGGTGGTCCACTTGAAGGTGTTGGTGTTAGCAGACAGTATGGCGTTTCCCAGTGGGTCACCTCGATTAAGGTATTGCCGCCGAAAGGAGTTCCGTCTCTTCTATCGAGAGGAGTTGACATTCCATTGTCCATTATTCGGTGCTTTATTGACCTCTGGTGATTTACAAGCAGGAGTGGATTGCCGACAAGAGAGACATAAAGGAGAGGCGGCGGCAAATTGTAACAAGACGAGCTCGCGAGGTGAAGCTGTTTCGGGGCAACAACGGGCTGCTTGCGCCATCTACGATCTGTGTAAGAACAGTGAAGATATACAGCTCAAATATTGACCAAAAGTTTCTCTTTGGCAATGGCTCATGTCCAATTGATCGATAAGTGTTAAGCTTTAAGACTGTGCATATCGGTTTATGGTAAAACAATGAACACACATACTGATCGGGTAGAATGCACTGTACATTTGTATATCTAAGAAAGTGTTTCTGAAAAGATGATTTGTTGAGGAATGGTTTTATATATTGCTCATTTTCTTCCTATTAGCGAGAATGAGGAAGCTAACTGGGTATATCACATTACGGTCACGCAGGGTGCCTTTTACGATAAGGTATCCATGCCTATTAGGATATGATTATCAATTTCGGGTCAAGTGATTGCGATTGCCGGCAGGTGTGTGACAGACGGCGATGGAATCAGTTCGGGTCTGGGATGGGACTGAACAAAGATACAACAAAGACTGAATATTTTTGTTTTCATAGAACATGGCATGTACGTAATGCACGTAACTCTGAAAGATGACGGTTATTATTGCCGATAGCCACTCTGTGTACCAATCATTCGATTATCTGTTCACACCTTCCCCCTAACACATGTTCTGGTAATGATCAGCAGTTAATCCTATCGAACACCTCCGGTATAATTGCGAGGAGGAAGCAGTGGACAAAGGACGGAACGGATAATCTCGTTCGGATGACCATTCTCATTATGCGATCGTAAACCGCGCCAACGGCCATATGTATGTGTCATCATCATCATCGTCCTATGCTTTCTGGTAACAATAAAATGAATGAAATTGGTTTGGCCGAGAGGGTCAAAGGCGTAGATGGAGAGATGTGCGAGAGAACGAGGTGCGCAATTGAAATTGCCGTTCTCTCAATGCGAATTCGCCTTGTACTCAGCCAGCTTCTGCTCGTATTGTTGATATCGCAAGTGCGCATACCTGAAAAGGAAACAAGGAACTAACTGAACAGACATCCAAGAACCTAGTTAATTAGAAAATACCCACTGATCAACCTACTTCAGGTAGTTGAAATCGATTTTTGAGATCTGTGATTGAACCAGCGCCCACGCGACCCAGAACAAATGTGATAGCTGAAACAGAAATTGACACTTTACATGATCGTGTTGTAGCATCGTCCACTCATTGAATATAACTAAGAATGATTTTCATCCCGAGGATAACAAACCGCTTCAAAGAGGGAAGTCAAGTGGAGTTGATGGGAAAGTTCTTCTTCTGAAGGTTTTTCCGTTCGGAAAGAATAATACAGACGGAGCCATTCGAGCTTCTCCTCTTTATTTGGAATCAACGAGTAGTCCGGATTGTCAACACCTGCGAACGCAAATGAGTGAAACCATCACAATGGAATACGAAACGGATAGTGTTGTTCTACCTGCATATTCATTGAAGTGATTTGCAATGTCGAATAAGAAGTAATTTGCATCGGCATACTCGTAGTCAATGAAATTGATCACATCTGCAAACCACCATGTAAGGTTAAAAACATTATTGTAATATCAAGAAAATAACGAACAAATCAACTGAACAGACTGAGCTGGATTGCAGCATTTGCAAAGTGATATTACCGAGAACAACGACGAACCCTTCTTTTCATCGTAGATCACGTTGTTCAGCAGGAGGTCGTTGTGGCAGAAAACGACGGGAACTTGTTCGTTCTTCAATAGTTCAATGCTTCGATTCATTTCGGTTTCCAGGTCGACGTTGCCGAAATACGCGTCATAGTATGTCTAAATGTTACTATCGCCATGGCAAAAACAACAGGTTGGCGCACTTGATTAGGGTTGTGATATGATATCGACAACACCACCTGGTGGTCTGATCTGAACCACTGGCCAAGTTCGAGTAATGACATAAGTTTACCTGTTCAAGTGTTCAAAAGACAAGGGTTTACCTGTTCCATGAAATTCTGATACTTCGGCCTGATATTTGAGAGGAAGAGCCTCAGTTTGGTGAAAGTGCAGGGAATTGCATCTGCCGGAACTCCAATCTCATGCATCTTCGCCATTGCACGGCACACTCCCCTAAAACGTTTCTTGCCCAAGCGTTCTTCATTACGTACTTCGTGCAGTATCTATCGACTCTAAGATAATAAGCTAGCAATCACATACATTTTGACAGCAGAATCGCGAAGGTTCTTTGTGTTGATCGGCTCTCCTTCCAAGTATCCACATATCAAACCGTTTGCGAATTTTGCATGAAGAGGCGCGGCCAGCCCGTGTGCAGCCAACATTTGCCAGTTCTCCTCTTCATGGGCCCTGGAGATAAAGAATGCGCTGTCATTTTACAGAGCCTGCCAGATTTTCCGAAATAAATATCTTTATCTTTATGACAGGAAATAAATATATGTGTGTTCAAATGTCGATATCCCAAGGAAAAAAAAACGAATTACCTATCGATGATCTTTTCGGTGTCCTGTCCAAATACGCGAAAAAGAAGCCGTTCACCGGTTGTATGGATAACCGAGAAAACCTTGTTGGTGATGCCATTAGTGTATATCTGAAGATATACTTATAGAAATCGCTACCATAATGCATAGTACCGCAAAGCATAATGTTCCACCTACCCACAGAATGCAGCACGGTTACCAAAGCCAATAGGATCTGCATAAAAAAATTTCTTAGCATGAAAAAGACTTGCTTTGAGGAGAACGAACCTCTAGCTTGAGTTCTTCGACTGTCCAATTCTTGTGTATCCGTACACTTAACTCTTTTGATATCCTGCTAAGCAGCTCGTCGTCATTTAGAGGAATTTTCTCATTAAAAATTGCCACCGGCAATAGCAACATCTAAAATAAGGGTCTTCAACAATTGTATATATACGATTGTACGATATATGACGAGTAATTCTGCTCGAAAAAATTCAACCAACAGGCAGCTCAGAAACGTGGAAATGTGGAGCGATAATTCCAGGCAAGTGATAAAGGAAGGAGACAATAACAAAGCATGTAGAAGCACGAAGAACATCATGCGACCGGCAGTGATAAATATACATGAAATAATCAATACGATGGCATCTATTAAACGTGTGACATACGGTGAAACACATGCACAATAACCAGTTCCCGTTGTGAGGGCCGCTGTCTTTGGTCAGAACACAAGTGCAGCAACTATCGGTGACTACTTTTGCCCCTCTGGAGGTAGACTGCCTCTTCCTTGTTATCACTGATACAGTGAGGCTGGTCCATCCGTGGACAGGATAAGTGCCCAATGAGTAAGAGAGACTACAACTAGTGCCTTTCTATGTCGTCTTTATATATTTGCAATGAAAAAAAACAACCTGAAAAAAGCTGCTTCTTTCATTGACAAATCCGCCTTATTGCGACGTTCTTGACACATTGCGCTCTAGGAAACATCGTTATCACGTTTGAACCCAACATTTCTGTTATCACCAACGTCTTGCACAGCACAAAAAATTACCCTCTGTTAGCATGTAAACTGAAACTGCACTGTCTTGGCGAATGAAAGGCATGGACGGGCGCATGTATTACTGTTAACAATTACATGGGTTTGCATAGTAGTACAATCATTTATTATTACTTTCGAAACATTCACATGAACAGTGCGAGCATATACGTATCGCAAACAATTGGCAGTCAATACGCGAGATGGGGGCAAACTGTGCCAGTTTCGGCCAACAACGAGAAGAAACACAACAAGTATGGTCAGAACCGCCAGGCTACTCGTACATGGGCAATTGACGAAATTCAAACACATTCGGTAAGGCTGGTGAGAGGTAAAAGCTCCGACGAACGACTGGAAAGAGTATTCTGTGCGACCAAAATGAGTGGAATGTCATTAACAGCAAGATTTCTCTTCCATGAAAGCATAGAACGTGGCATTATTCCTACGAGAACATTTGGCCATAAGGAACAAGCAAAAAAGGCATATACGTTAAAAGAGATAGAGAATTGAGAGAGGGAAGGCGGGAAAGACCAAACTCCGCATTCATTATTATGCCAGCAGGCCGCGATATATGTTGTAAGTCAGAATTCTTTGACAATAATTTACAGAAAGACTGAATGTCCGATATGTTCAGGGGGGGGCAACTCTCTGTGGATCAATAAGTAGACGATTGTCACTTAAGTGTTCGAATTCTCGTCTACGTACTTGACTGCCCCATGGGGCATCTTTGGAAGCAATGACGTGGGTTGGCGGGGTGGTGGCGACTCGGGAGGAACGGGCTTCAGTTCAACCGGATCGTCGGAATCCGGTACTGGGATGTACGTGAGCCATGCGACAATCTGGCACAACACCACCGGCACCTTCGTCACCATGGCTGAAAACGGCAATTCCATTTCCATCGTAGGCTACTACACATATGTATCGTTTGTTTTTTTTTTGCTAAATCTGCAACACATGATGTATTGAAGTGTATGAACGTCGTTTGTTATCACTTACACGCACATCTTTTAACTATTTCCAATACAGCTAATGTGTGCTACGTAAATATTAGGAATACTTTGGCATATTGGGAGTACAAGATCATTGTCCAGTTTGTGACAGATATTCAAGACGTACTGAAGATGAATGTGTACAACGATAGCTTGTGCGTGTCGTAGACAACGCATTTTTCTGCATTTTGACAATCGGCCATCCAATGGAGACATGTCGTGTCAATGACATATCCGAAGAGGACCGCACCTGGGATCGAACCTGAAACCAATTGACTTTTATCAATGGGATTAGGCATTCTTTTCGCTTATCATAAAATACTTTAGTTAATTTGCTTACCGAACACTCGCATGAACATCCAACTGAAGCAGATGAACTGGTCGCGATGGGAGAATCCGACCACCCTGCAAGTGGACGGAAATGGTGATGAACGCGAACATTCGCTTACCTTAGAGACGCATTTTGGACTATCGGACCGCACGCGAAGATACAAGCCGCCATAAATCCGAAAATTATGAAAAAGATTATCTGAAATTGTCATCATGAACAATCATAGGAACAGATATTGTAAGAATGTTTTGAAGCCGCAATAAGAAGAACGAACGCATTAATGATACCTCGACAGTCTGACAATTGGCCTTGCACCATCCAAGAGAAACGGTTTCACTGACGGAGTCTGCGATCGGACACGTGCACTGCGAATAGTGTGAGGAGTTCTGAAACAGTTTATTGTGTATACTATTTCCACTAAATGGAAACGTTTCCTTGTAATACATACTACTTTTGATACCATGATAAATTATCGGTAACTACGCCTTCAATATTCGTTTTTTTTGCAGTTATATTACAGTGGAATTGATGTACAGTTGTATTGTATTACATCGACAATTTTAAGATGCTACAAGAGAAGAAGATAAGGTTCTCCTACATTTCCCAAGTGGCTTCCCAAGTAATGCAGCGAAGCACATGCAAAAAGAACGACGAACCGATCGGACTCCTCTGCATCCGGCGTGGCACGGCGACATGAAGCTGACACCGCTCTCACCGTCGCACACCGGGTTAAAGATTCCCTCACAATTGCATCCAGAATTGCATTCGGCTCCGCCATTAATAGTAGAAAATCTTTACAGAAGGCATCCGAAATGGAATGTTTACCCACCTTTGATATGGTTGGCTTTGAAGGCCGGCAATATTTCTGTCCTCGCACCGAAGAAATAAAACGAATGAACAACATAGGACAATGATACTCAACACAATCGCAGATTTCATCATTCGCCTGAATATAATGTCGTTGTTTCTCGTGTTCTGTGCAATTACGGTGTCAATCACATCACAATGTCGTTTGTTTTTACTGTTTGTTTTTAAAAGGAAAAACGTACTGGAACTTCTGTCCAATGCAACCCACAATGCGTCCACCGAGATAGTTTCCTAATACACCCATTGGAACAACAATTAAACCTGGAATGTAGAGTTATACGTTGGAGACCACAAAATACATTTATGGTTATTACTTGTATAATTTGTTGTATAAGCAAATATGTTTTCTTAAACAATAACGTACCCGTAAGTGTTGCCGACCATGAGGAAGAGTAGCCAAATAAATTTTCGAACAGTTTAGGAATGAAGGTAATGTACCCGTTCATCACTAAAGACTCGAAGGTCTGCATGCCCACCAAAGACATGCAGGTGATATTGAAGAAAAATAGCTGAAAAAAAGCATTCAGATACAAGCTATGGAACGATGTGTGTGGTATTATAAAAAAAAAGATAAAGTAATATTCACTTTGTTCTGTCGTTTTTCGTTTCTGAGATGTTATTGCGAGTAGCTTATAAAAGACTTGTTGCCTACCTTAAACGTTTTGAGGAATCCCCATTTTTCGCCAGTAAAATCGACATTCAATTTCAAATGCGTGAGCATTTTGTCATTCTTCTTTCGCTCCTCCGTATCTAAACACATCTGTGCCTTAGATTGGGAAGCAGACTCCACATTAAATATTGTTGCGTTCATGTGAAAAAAAATTGTAGTCGCTGGGAAGCGATAACTGTAGATGTTTTCGTTCTAATGTTTGCGGGAACCAATATTTGTAGTCTTTGAGGTTGTTAATTGAAACAAATGGACATACCGAGCAACTTCCTTGGGAACGTTAAGAGCGGCAAGGAGGTAAAGAAACATCCAACTCCAGCTGCCAGGAATCCGATCCACCATGCGCCGTACCATCGAGGATCAGTTGAACCGGTGATGCCAAGTCTAAGAAAGTAGACCCCGAATGACCGCTTACTCTTTGTAGTCCGTTTTCCCGATATCGCCCCATATCTTCAGAAGCTGTCCTCCTCCAATGAAAGCGATTGCTGGACCGACAGTACTGACTCCCATGAACAACGCTGAAATTGGATGTTTTGGGAGTCGTCAGGTGAACTGTGTTGAATTGTGTTTTTTTTTAAAATTATGTGTGTTCTTGCTGGCTATTTATGATAGAAATTGTCATAATTTCTTTTGAGATGCTAGCTGACTGGACCTATAAAAGATTACGAGAGAACGAATGTCCCAGACGAGGAAATCTCGTTGCAGAGAAAAAAGACACCCCGCAACGGCTTCTTTCAATATACGAACGAGTTGTTGCATGGAAGGATTAGATGCGAAAAAAGAGGGTGATTATTACGGGATGCATATGTGATGAGCACGATGGCACTCATGATTGCATGAGGAGACTTTCGCAAATGAGGCAGGGTTCAATAACAATTTCACAGTGAGTACTGTATTATTTGTTCTGTTTTCTCTTTACCCATGTTTCTGGCAGTTCTCTCGTGGGCGTCGTACTCATCTATACACGAATATCCATATGTGAACAGCGGGGCAGCCCCGAATCCAATCAGAACTTGCGATATGAGCAGAATAGGGAACGCCCTGAAAAAAACATGCTTTATGACTATGTTCTTGTTATGTTCTTCCCGTCAACAATGATAATGTTGTCGGTGTTCTACAACAACTGTGTGTTACGCACAATGGAAAAGGCAAATATCACGAAGACATAACAAACATTTCGTGTTGTTCAACTAATCAAAGCTTAGAAAGACAGAAAGAAAGAAAGTGAGATGAAGATGAGATCGGAAAGAGCCGCTGACTCACCAAGGACTGACGGTCTGCGCTTCGTCACAAGTCATCTCCCTGGTCGGATCACAGTTCTCCGATTTGAGTGCACCGACGGCATAATTTCCCTCCGTGAACTGTGGAACAACGAGCAGCATCGCGCCCAGTCCGACCAAAATCATTCCCAGTCCGATCACCTTACTCTTGTTCACTATAAGTGCATGTTCATTGCCTTTCATTGGCTGGATCGTACCTTTCGGAGCCATGATGGCAAGCGGAATGAGAACAAGGGCTACTGCAATGTCGTATGTTGCACTGAATATACCCGACTTCGTCGAGGTGAGCACAAATCTGAAATACGTCATGATGATCACGATCGCCCATTCTCGAAGATTCTAGCAGCAAGTAAATCCACAATGCAAAACCAGTTATAGAAAATGAACGTATTATGAGAGCCGAACCTTTTCTCGATAGATGAAATGCTTGTCGAGATGAATCCGTTGACCATCATTCCTTGGAAGATGGCGTTGAGGCACATGCAGACGAGAAAGACCGGGAAGACGGCGTATCGCCCGAGACATGCCGGTGCGCAGCTAAACATTCAGATGAATGTCAACCACAGCAACACGCCTGCCACGATTATTCACAAAACAACTACAATCTTGATGGCCTTTCAATCATACACCTAACATGCGAAAAAAAGTTGCTCATTTCTATGGTAACAATGGAAAAAGCTGCTGATAGTTCTGACAACAGATATGATAAATAGAATGTAAAGTTGTTTGCGGCAGATGCGTGCCTCCGGCACAATAGGATGGATAACAGAACCAGCCTCTAGGAATTCGGTGTCTATTTCAGAAGAAATGATTACAAACACAAACCAGAGGCCACACCTCATTTCGCCGTCTTCCGCCCGTTTTTCTTCCACCGATTTTTTCACGAGAATTGACCGGTTGTTGCCCATGGAGAAGACCCGCGAGCCCATTGGCGGTGTCGTCAGAAACGACCTCCCCTCCACAGGGAACGATTACGCCAATCAACACACAACGCTCGCCCCAAGAACCCGCTAAATACAATAAGGATCAGTATACAAACGTGGCTGTAGACTAAAGAGTGAAGGAAGCATTGGCATCTGCGTATAGTACGAAAACAGATAAATAGCAGCAATAAGAGAATTAGATGACCACCGCACAACGAATGAGGAGAGTCAGCAATGAAGGAAAAGTGTCCGCTCTCGCTATAAATACCAGAACATATGACTGTTCTAGATATGCAGATGATTCAGACGAGAAGGAGGTTGGATGAGGAAACTACATATGTCTTTGGCAAAGACAGGGAGAGATACAGCATTTTTTCATTTGTGCATTTGCGGTATCTTGCTGTGATGTTTATTGTGATTGTTGTTACACCGACCGGAAGGCGCGTTCCAGAGAAACCAGCCGGTCCCCCTGTGGCACGTACATGCGAAGACGCGCGTGTGCACTCATACTCATAAGTACCCCGATCGGACGGAGATTGTGACTGGTTCATGTTCTTCGCCCATCACCCATCCTACTTAAAAGGAAAATACGCCGAATATGTTATGTTTCTTTTTTTTCTATCCTCAAAAAGCGCAATTTATGTCATAAGCCCTGCTTCTATTATACATTAAGATGTTCCGCAGTTACTCATCAGGAACATCAGCTAACGTTGCAAAACTCTTGCCATTTTTATTTTTATTTTCCATTTCCATTCTACTCAACATTAAAAAAAAGTGTTCAGGTTTACAGCACAAGGCCTTAATAGAACGGGAAAAATGTTATGTATTCTATTTTCTGTGAACAGCAGAAGTTACACTCACAGACGCCCCTCCGGAACACATCAATACGTCAGACGAGAACAACTGGCAATGAGGAACGGAGTGAACGAGCAAAGATAACAATCAAAACAAGACGAGGCCTGAGACTGTTCGCAACCCATATTGATCCTAGACATGCCCTTACCATACCCTTATCGGGAAGCAAGAGGTTCTCAAAGACGTTCTAGTACTTGAACGCAAAGATACACTTCTAGAACAGAAGCGACAAGATGGCAGAAGTTGAGAAACATTACCGTAGACAAAATCATCGATGAATCAACAAAGGGTGATTCGAGCATTGCCGGTTGTTATTCGCGTCTGAACAGACAAAAAAAACCAAAAGGGAGGGCATAAGGTAACAAATGAGAGAGGGCAGCGCACGGAATAAGAGTGCATGCTGGACATGACACGCATATACATACACACTCTCATTGCACACATATGCACACATCAACAGTCGTCCTCCTTTCAAAAATGGCCAAAATAGCTGCAATTCGACATCTGGCTATCATTTCGGAAGTCATACATACTGGAAGTCATATGCATACCTTTCACAAATTTCAATAATAACAAGCTCCAAAGGTGGCTATTATTCTCAGCGCTCGTGATTGCCACGAAAACATTGAAGAACTGTTACTGTTGAAATTAATGGACTCTGTTATTTTCAAATATCTGAATTTAACCATTCATCAAAGAGATTACAATTAGCAGATTTTCATGCTCAGTATTAGAATGACCCTTAGTCCCTTCCGCCACTATGTAACGAGCTTCATCGTCATCGTCTTTCCCATGCAATTGGGTGAAACATTTCATTAAAGCCTCTAATGCAACACAACGAGCAAGCATAATGTTACATGGCATATATTGAAGTGTGAATATGAATTATTATGAACAGTCCAACAATTTATGGCTTGGTTAACAGAAAAGCACCATGTTGCACCGGAAGAAACTGTCAAAGAGGATTATAAAAACAGAAAAGAGGGGGAAATGGCCTGCGGCCTGATCTGTCTGTATGAGATGGGATCGGTCATATCAACGGTAGTTTGGATAGACTATGGACTACAAGGGCATCTCATGGCTCTCCTTGTTTGAAAACACCCTCTTCACTTAAAACGTCCACTTTAGCACTGTACATGCTAACATTCTGCTTGCAACATTCTGCAAATCTAATCATTCAACCCACTGAAGACAATAAAGATATAATTTTGTCCGAACGAGTTGTTCGTCTTGCACTTGGCTACAGAGATACTAGAAATTGTGACAGTAATTGATTGAACTGGCGAATGCAGGCCAACAGGCGACCATGACAAAAGTGGCCGGATCGAGATTGGAATGAATTGCGAGGAAGAGGACAGCAAATGGGGAACCGGAGAAAGGGAAAGAGATTGGAGAATGTTTTGACCTCTGTGGATACCGCCAGCCGTGCGAAGTGTCCTTTCAATTTTCATCCAGACCATTCATCCGGTTGGTGTATTCCATAATTGCAAGTGTCCAAAAACTGGTCGGAAGGGAGCTGCTGGGTGCCAAAAGATGCGTAGTTACTACGTTCAGAAGCTGCAAGTGTGAAAACTTTTTCATTACTTAATTCAAATGATTCTTTGTTTTGCGGGAAAAAAATGTTTTTTTCTACCGAGGAAGTTTGCCACGGGCTCTTTTTCGAAGCGTACAGAAACACCTGTACATACAGTAAATACGAAAACGCTGGTGCAGAAAGAGGAATTAATTATAAAAGTTTTCTGCACAACCGGGGTAACCAAGGTGATATGATCACCTTCTAAGGTACTACTCAATTGTGCACGTGAGACATATTCTCAATGTGAAAGAAAGGGAAAGATGTGTGTTGAAGGAAAAGGTACATTCGATTGTTAGTGGTGATATAATGGATTTTTGGCGCAAGACGGAGAGGAACAATAAGTGGGAAATTGGAAACATAGGAAATGATGTTATTGTTGTAACAGCCGGAAACATATTCTACACAGCACTTATTTGCGTGGCAATAAGCACTGAACAACAAAGCAGACACGGGAACGAGCTGATAATACTGGGCCTATCAGTACTACGTGCCATCTGCACTGTTCGAGAAAGATCACACTTAAATCTGAATTCGTACATTGTACCCATTGGCATGCGTTTCCAGGACCAAATGGAACATTTGGAAGGCGCTTGCAGACGCAAATCATGTGCAAAAAACACCACGCGTGCAATATAGCATGCACATGTGCCGAGAGTCGCTGTTGCGGCGCAATGGTCTCTTCATCTCTTCCATGCACTTTCCCAATCTATCTAGGCTGAGTTTGCGCCTATCGCATAGCAAGTTCACTAACAGAATACTACGCTCAATCATATATGCTTGGACTGGTTTTGCTAGGAATCATGCCAGAATATTAATGTCGTGATTTACTCTGTGAGACCAAAACAAAAAAGGCATAAATGAAACGAATTCTTTGTGAAATCGTTATGGAACAGTGAAGCTCTATGCAGTAAAAAAACCAAACAAGATAAGCATTCTATTGACGGGCACTTCATGGTCTTTATCAGCTGCATAAATTATGCTGGAGTACGAAAGCAACAAAATGTGATGCACCGCCCTTTCAAATGTAATATGCAACATGAGCAAACGCGATATGGCAGATGTGTGGCCTTGTATACTAAATAGCTGAAAACAGTAACGACTGGAATGGTCTTCAACCAAAGATGCGACTTGGATTGTGTTTCGGCCTCGAACATTAGGGGTCGTCAGCATCTCGTCCGTCTCTCTGCCTGTCTCATCTCCTCGTGCTCTCTCACATCTTCCCGAATTTGGAATTGACGTCATGCCGGAATATGCATGAACGCGCAGCCATCGCTTTATTCCCCGGAGGAGGAAGAATGAGGAGAAGCAGAGAAAAAAGACCTCAGCGACATACAAATAAAGATTTACACCAGGAAAAAGCGTGGAGGATTTTCAAGGGGGGAGAGTAGTAGTGACCATATTTTTGAGTCACACAAAACAAATATCACGTAACCCTTAGGTGATTGAACAGTATTCGAGTGGTCGCAGCTGACAAGTCGTCCTCTACGGATCGAAAGGCGGATGCTATTATTCATCAGCCGGGAAAACGCGATCCGCGATCTTTCGGTATCGGCTGGTGAGATCATACAGTGTATGATCACCACTGTGGACAGTACACGCCCGAAGCGAGTTCCGGCACTTGATTATCAGACAGTCTTTTATCATCCAATGCGACTGGAAAGAACAAGCCAAGGAAGTTTGCGAGGGATTACCAAAAGGGAAGAAGGTACGGATAAAAGGCAAACGACTAATTGGGCTGGTATTTGAAGGA
>JACMIJ010000031.1:13794-25816 GCA_014805365.1 Koerneria luziae | reverse complement strand
TGCAGTATCATGACAGGAAGGTTGTTATCCTCACCTGCAGTCTGCTTTGCTGGCTTGATAATAACGGAGATTGTGGGAACAGTAGAATGTTTCTGGAATGGAAACAGTGAGAATGAGTTGACGTGTAAGCCTAGTTGTAAGCTGCACCCACCGGGAACACAAGCAGCGTGTGAACTGAGCACGAGAAGCAGCGAGAGGAATGCACTGATTACCGCCATCAGTGCATTCACTGCCAAAAAGGAAACCCATAATATATGCCAAGAGATTACCGCCTATTGCAAAACAGATTACGTTCTCCATCGAATTCATCATGTCGCTGATAGTCATTCAGCTCATTCAGGATTGTTGTATGGTATTGCCTTTGGCAAGCGATGCTGAAAATTCAGTATGTGTTTCTAGAAATGCAATGGCACAACACCGCAAAAAATGCATGACACCTACACCGTTACCAAGACAGTGGATACTAGTTCCTGAGAAGTTTCCAAGAAAATATGCTGCGTTACATAGGAAAGAAGGAGTGACGGAACACATGTCGCGGAACCCTTCGATTATGGGCAGCAAAGTCACCTTTATCTTTATTGTACAACATAGCATTACTTTTACTCAACCATGAAACACCCTCATACATAACACTTCTATAATCTGTTGTGTTCCGATGCAAGAATAAAAAATCAACTATATACAGTTGCTTTTTCTTTTTTTCGTATGTTTTTTTCGTTATCACAAACGTATGCATTTTTTGCAAAACAGTTATCTATAAAAATACTAATTAATGCAATAGAATGGCCCCGTCAAGTGCGCGCGGGTCCCGGCGCGATGAGCCTTTGAGAGCACGGCCGACTGTAATGCAAACTAAAGATAAGTATAGCGGATGTATGCACCGTACCATGCAAATTTCATTAACAAATTCATTCATATTCAAGCCGATTTTATCATAGTTTCAACACAAACCGATTGGTATCTGTTCACGTCCGTATTGATTTTTCCGTATGACCAACTTTCTTTGTGTGTAAGATGTTGATTGCAATGTGTGATGTCGGTGTTCTAGAAGGGTCTTTCCGTGTCCTCATCATGATTACTGTTCATTACTTCGTCACGTAATGTGTTTATGCGAAATGTGTATGCGAGTGCGTCAGATAGGTGACCCTTGCCGGCGAGTGTCCTCCTCCCGAAAGGGTCTGCCACCGGCTGAACGCCCGCATATTAGTCGTCTTTCAGCCCCTTCAGAAATGCGTGTTCTGGTCGCCGGATCAAAGAATGAATGAGGATCATCGAGTCCGTTGAGGTTCGTTGTCTTTTCACCGAGTTTCTGCAATATTCCTCCGATCTGACATTGCATTTTCCCGTAAGCGGGTTGCTGCTTCGCATGGTCCACTCCTTGGTGTAATAGTGGCCATATCGGACAGTTCCTGTATATGTCGCACAATCGAATGCTTTCTGCTGGCGGCCGCTGATTCCATTGTTTGTTGTTGACGTAGAATATTCTGCAGTCGCGTCTCACCATCCGTCAGTTGAGAGTGTTGTGAGAGCACCACGTGTGCCTACCTCTTCTCTGTTGCGATAAGAGTTTTGTTTCTCTCCTCCGGTCCGAATCTTTTCCACTTCGTAATTGAAACATCACGCGTGAGAAAATCGATTATCACCGGTGATTCTTTTTGCTTTTCTTTTCCGTGTTTGGTCGTAGGGTGGGGGGGGGGTGAGGGGACACGGGAGGAGTCGGGAAGCAAGGAAGATGGAACACAAAGACACGGGAGACAATCTGGGCAGTGTGGGACACCCGCAGGAGCAGCATGCTCTCTCAGTTCTCCTGATCATCATTTGCTATCAGGATCAATCGGCTCGCTTTTTGATGTTGAGCTTATCGGAAATTACCCGACTGTGAAATGTGGAATAATTAAGTGAGATCTTAAATACAATGAGATCCGTGGGTGGCGAGTGTGTGTGTCTATACATGTATGTGCAGCATGTGTGAGGAGGAGTGTGCATGAGCTAAATTCTCGTTTTGAATGATCGGCGGGGAGACCGGGGGAGAGCCAATCCGGCTCCCGCACCCACATTGTACACTCACATCCGAAGAATAATATTTGTCTTATTTTAGCACAGCTTACAAGTTACAATACCGCAGACCGCCTCCTTAATTTGTGTGATTCCAACTAGAAAACTTACAGTTACTTCCATTTGTTGTATAAAAATGCATAAGGATTCCGTTTTGGCGCACTGCTAGTAACTGTTGTAGTATTAGTGGGCATGATGTGGTCGCTTGCTTCTGTGTGATACGTTTTAGGAACGTGTTTCGATGTATTTCAGCGTTTAATGAACTTCGTAATAACACACGTTGCTAGATAATTGTAAACAGTATTTTGGAATATAACAACGCTTCTGTTAGAGCAAAAATTATGTTTCAAAGTGCTATACTGTATTGACTTTTCTGTCTTTGCTTATTAGTACCTGGAAGCAAAATGATCTAAGGAAGCTTAATTGCTTTTGTGTATCTCCGTCCGCATTTAAGGAGGGCCAACTCGCCAAAAGAACCTTTTGCCGGGCAAGCAATTGAGCCACTTGCACATGCTGAGAAACACAAATACACATCCGTGGCTATCCTTTGGAAAGCGCACACAGCAAATGGGGCTCCCACCACGATTGGCCGTAAATCATTCGCAGTTTGCAATTTCATTTACAAAGAATGTCAAATGGCCGAGAAATGAACACAAATACATTTCCTTAAAGGACGTTAAATTGCGTGTTTTGATTCATCATCTCGGCATGTTTCCACGGGTTTCTTGATTGATACTTGAAGCTATCGCACATCTCACGACGCTGCCGCTCATTGAGAAGTCGTGTTTAAAGAATATACAGAATTTAATAATAAAAACAATAAATTTTACAAATGAGCTAACGTGTTCTTTGCAGGGGGAGCAGTTATGCTGGGGTCGTCATCGGGTATGGGGAGTCTGTCGGGTCTCGGCAAGGAATGGAGTGCCGAGGATGTGTCCGCTCACTACTGCCGAAAGTGCGTTTTTCAATCTTACTTAATAATAAATTTTACATAATTTTCCATTGTGCTTTGATTATGTGGAACTAACCGTTTGTGAATATCGCATGTAGAATTTTGACCGCACCCCAGTATCTTTTGGCAACAGCCTTTATCAGTGTCTTCGATCTGTGCACGTTCGGTACCTCCATTATTGTGACTTTCAAGTCTCATTCTTCTGCATAGAACTTAATGATACCAGAATAACTTAGCTTTCAACTTCAATATCTTTGGATTCAATTTACAATGAGAGGATGTTGGAGGTTTTTTGTTTACAAGTGGGTTCCTTGACGGGTGTTGGAAGACAGGCCAGACACAATTCATTGCATATTTGAGTGAGGTGAATCCCACCCGAACCTTTGATGAGAAGTGTGTTTGCAGGGCGACGGCGTCCCTGTTGGACAATGTCGGATTCACATCGGCGAACGAGTTGTCGTTGAGCATCCTCAGTGACATCATGATGCGCTTCATGAACCAACTCTGCATGCACACCAAGAAGAACGCCGAACACGGTATGTGCATTTTGAACCATTGCGACGCCTTTCGTTCTTCGTTTTCCTAGTATCTTCTTTATTTAAAAAACATTCAAAAGGGTGTGGCAGGTGTGTTAGTCAGTGTTATTAGAAATATGCTTCGCTCTTCGTCTATTTTCTATTGCATTTCTTTTTATTAAAAAAACACTTTTGCAGGAGGACGGATACTTGTCGACTTCGATGATGTGAAACTGGCGATGGACCAGATGAACTTCAATACCGTCGACTTCCATACGTACCTCCGCGAGGTTGCGCCCATTAGTCCTGCCAAACCAGTATGTTATTACAATTTTGCACATCAGTAGCAGAAGCAACTTGTGGTTTTCTTGAGAATGAAGTCAAAATGCACATCATCTGCAATAGTACCTGCTAACAAGATCATATTTTCCTTTCCACAAGGAAAACATCATTGACAGGCATACCGGTATCCGCTGGAATTCGGTCGTACTCGTGTGATAGTCGGTGCGACTCCATCGAAGCGCGAACTGGAGACGCGTCCCCCTCACATCCCTTCCTTCCTCCCCGCAGCCCATCCCGAGTGGAACGACAGCAGTACGTGCTATCCAATCTAAGATTTATTTTTTTCCATTTCATTACTGGATAACAAGGGAAATTGGTTTTATACTTCTTAGAAGTTGATAAGGTTTCTTGTTAATATCGTCCTTACACTTATTTCTTGAACTATGCTGTTCGAATGTTTTTTGCCAGGGACAGCGAAACAAAAAAACATCAATCGAAATTACACTAGTTTATGCAGTTTTTGTAATCCTTCATTTCCATAAGATAATAATCGCGATTGTAATAATAAGCATATTTATATGTGTATGGTTTGAAGAAGTGTATACTTGCCCGTTTCCCGCGGGAGACATGACATTTCATTTGTATAAGATTTACGCCATCGTATTTCACATTACCTCTTCTATTTCATTTGCAGTGCCGTCGACTTCCACTGCCATCCATTCTTCCTCCAGAGCTGTCAAGGAATCCACCCCCGACGAGAAGTACGCATTTCTTTTTCTCATTCTTAATCTTGGTCTCTAAAACATGCATACTCATAGTATTCACTAGTCCTTAATTGCATAGCTTGAACGGGGTTTTTGTTTCAAGCGGCTATTTGCGTGGGGTTTTGAAATAATATACAATTATGTTGTAATTACCACTTGTTCTTCAGGAAGGACACGGAGATTCCTGATTTCTGCGGGATCTCCGCCTTCAAACTCGGACTGCTTAAGAGGAAAGAACCGCAACCAACCCTGCTCTCGAAGATCATTGAGAGGAACAAAGAGAAAGAGAAAGAGAAAGAACGGGAGAAGGAGAAGAAAGAGAGGGATCGGAGGAAAGAAGGTATGACCTGTTGCCAGCCATTAATCTTTGTGCGCCGATCGGAAGTTTCTCAATAATCAAAATAACACCGGTGAAACATTATGAATTTTCTCGTTTACGATAAAAAAACATATTATGTTTATTGTTTGTTGCAAATGAGACTGAAACTATAATGGCGTTGGTAGAGAACATTTTTTGTCTTCATATGTGTTAACTGAGAACGAAGATACATATTTTTAAAGTAATAAAGCACAACGCAGTTGTACACAATTATTATTAAGAAGCAGAGCGTGAACAACGACCGAGTACGAGTAAGGAGGAGAAGCCCGAGAAGAAGGAACACAAGCAGCCGCAACAGAATGGGCAGCAGCCGACCAAGAAGAAGCCACTCTTCAAACCAGTCAACGTAAGCTGTTCCACTTCTATTTGGTGTCTTTCCAATGAGAACACGATGCAGAATAGCGATAACCATCGGTGGCACCGTTAGTGGGCGAACAGACTGACAAAGCAGATAGACAACTAGAACATCATGTGACATATTCGTCTCGAATTGCCGGGTCACGATTGTTCTATCAATGGAAGAACAGCCTCTCTTTACAAGTTTTTGTTTTGCAGAAAGCGAGTGCCGCGAAGACGAACAACGCACCTGTACCGGCGTATTCGTACGAAGGCGAGCTGTCCAATCTCCTCGTGGCCGCGGCCGCATCCCAACCTGGAGTCAATCTGGTTAGTCTTCTGTTCTATTCAGTTTTCTAAGTTAAAGTGTGCTTTGTATACATAGACCACAATATGAATTCAGAGCAAGCTGAACGACATAATCACTGCGGTGGCGACTGCTTCGATGAACATGCCGGCTGCCTCTCGGCCAGGATCCGCGTTGTCCTCGAAGCAACAGTCGAACAGTCGTCCGTCTTCCACTGTTCCTTCCACATCAACGAATGCTAGTCAAAAGGTGCGAATTGTGAGAATCATAATATCCCGGCATAAATTAACACATTTTGCCCTCATCAACGAAGAATAAGTCATGTAAGCTTATAATAAATGAAAATTAGCTTAATAATATTATAAGAAACAAGCAATTCGTTTATTTAACTATTTAGTATAATTTCCATTTCTAAACCACAACAAAATACCAAAACAATAATCTTCTTCATTCAGGCTCATCAGAAGGAAGTGACACCGTCGAAAGCGGCCCCAAAAACAAGTGGTAGGTTTTATTCTGAATTACTCACACCATCCTTTTCCAGCTCCAGAACGGCCCAAGTCCACGCTTACGGATTTCACCCAGTCTTATTCTGATGGTATGTATCTAACCTCAAATTACTTTGTTCATTATTGCAACTCATGACAATTGTAGAATGTGAACTACCATAGCAAATATATGACCAACGTACATGTATATTTTCTTTCTTTTACAGCTAGGTTCTGTGAAGTTTATGGTTTTGTTGCAGTTTTTCCTGAAGACTACATTCCGCACACACCGGGGAGCACGACGTCGGACTTATCGTATGTTTTCAGATTATTTACTGTTTTCTTTAGTTCCTGCACATATGTTAGTATTTTTTTTTTAATTTTTATATATGATACCTATTCTGACATGATTTTGTATTTCATTGCAGAACCGACGGGTTGTTACTCAACGACGATGATTCTATGTTACCGAAGGACAACCGCATTTCGTATCCACCCATCAAACCACCCGAACCACCTAAGCCAGCGTACGTATTTCGCCATAATAGTTTAATATTGGATTTATGTTCCACCTTAATCATTCCCATTCATTTAGACCTCCGCCGGTTGTCAAACAACCAATAACACCGAAGCCACCCAAGAAGAAGAAGCCAACGGTTACCACCGAAGAACGCAAAGCGAAGAAAAGGGAAAAAGAGAAGGAAAAGGAACGTGAACGAGAAAAGGAACGGGAAAAACAAAGGGAGAAGGAAAGAGAAGCGGAGAGAATGCGGGAGATGGAGAGGGAGAGGGAGATGAAGGAACGGATGCTCGAGGAGGAACGACAGAGGAGAGAACGAGAGGAACGGAAGGAACGGGTATGCATATCTGCTATTTTATCGTTGTTGTGAGTATTGTATGTTTGGATTACAAATATTCTTTGGCAAAGCTATCTTTAACGAATAGATAAATTGTTCCTCTTTCACTAATGACGAGTACTTTGTTTTTCAGGAGAGGATTGAAAGGGAGAAGAAAGAGGAAAAAGAACGTCTGAAGGCCGAAAAGAAGAGAAGGAAAGAAGAAAAAAAGAAAGGTTAGTTTCCGTGGACTAATTTGAACACACATTTGCGCACAACACTTTCTTTTGAGGTTTTCTAATGGTGTACATGATGGTTTTTCTAATTCCCAAAACAATTGCAATGCATTGTCTAAAGAGGTGTTTTGTGCAAATGTGTGTTCTGCTCTGCTATTGCATTTTCTGATGCTGACAGTACTCATTCAGCTGCTGCAGCGGCTGTGGCTCCCGTCTCAACCCCTTCTAACACCGGCGTTAAGCTATCTATAAAGCTTTCAAGTAACCACAACTCGGTAACTCCAGTGCTAACAGGTATGGCCTTAACAATGCCCTGCTGACATGGTAATACGCACAAGTATTCTGCTATGGTGATTGTTGTCGATCTCCTTCTAGCGTGGCAATGTTCTACTATTTTCATATAGAAGATACGTATGGGTTTTTCATTATTTCTTTGATAAGTAATGTTCAGCGTCGATCGCATCTCCCCCGGTGCTCGAACCACAGAGGCCGTGTTCGTCGAAGGCACAAGTGGAAGATGAGAACCGAGAGGATTCCTCGACGACACCCTACGTGATGGAGGATGCCACTCTCCAGAACGCCCCAACCACTTTCCCTGCTGACATGAGTATGGACAACCCGTACACGGAATCCTCCCTTCCTCCTCCCCCCGCCCCTCCCCCAGTCGCTCGCGTCAACAACGAGAACGAAACAACGACCAGTCCCAGCAAGCATAAGAAGAAGAGTAAGAAGAAGGTATGCGGTTTAAAAGGAATAAGCAGAACACACATTATAATCACATGCATTGCAATATGATTCGCATTTGGATATACGATGAATACTCCTTATATGACGACAAGGTGCATCAATGCAAAGTTTCAGGACCATGACCGCAGTCGAGAAAATTCGGAAGAAAGGAGGGAACGAAAGAGGCGGAAAAAGCAAGAACGCAAAGAACGAGAAGGCAAATGTGAGTCCTTGTTTGGTCTTCATCTTATTGGGATGTGCGAAATTGAAGTTGTTTGACTGTTTAAAACAAAATTTTCACGATAACAACTTAAACGGGTATATAGGTGAAGCAAAAATGTTCGAAATTACATTTTCCCCACCAATCCGTATCTTTTGTTATTATCGATATGCGCCGTTGTCCCGACAACGGACACATCCACCGCACACTTCCAACTGCGCGGCTGGTACTCTTGTTACTCTTCCGATGCCCATTCATCTTCACGAAAAATTCCATTCATTTCTGTATAGATCGAATGAATGACGTTTATTAGAACAACATTCCCCATTTCCCTTTTAAGTGAATGCTTTATTGTAGTGTCAGCAGTTTGCTTGATTAATAACTTTACATCTTTTGAATAAACGTTGTCATTTTCAGCAGGTCCTTTGCTGCTCAAGTTGTGTTTTGATTCGACAAGGACGGAGGCATCCGTCGTCTCTCCTCCAACAGTGATTGCACCGGTGAAGACTCCGCCGCCTCCCGTGCAACCCGTCAAAGTCAAGATCAAAACGTCGGTTCTTTCTCATTATTTTCAGTATTTCAGTTAGTAAGAATACAAAAAGTTGGGTATTCCCCCTTATTTTAATACTGATTTGATTGTGAAGCAAAAACGAATGTTTGTGTGCAGGGAGAAGAAGGCGGAGCGAGTGCCGACTCCGACACAGACCCCCCTGAAGGTGCTTCCCCCGGCCACCGAGCGTCCTCCTCCCATACGGCCGGTCACCAAGGCCGAGCTGAAAGTCCTCCCGAAGCTCAACAATATCCCGCTCTTCACAGAATGGTTGGTTGCGAAACCGTTTTTCAGTTGTTCATCATTAGCTAATTTTACTTTTTTTTTAATTTTTCAAATGAATGTTTTTGTAACAGACGTAGATTTCGTTCTTAATTGTGTAATCTCCCCTAAGTCGTATTTGTTTTCAGCACTAAAGTTTCCGATCTGAAGAAAGCGCCATCCTCGAAGATTTGTAAGTTTTCTCCCCTTTGCATCCCATCCATATTCTCAGCCAAGAAAGACAAATCGGAGAAGAAGGAAAAGGAACATTCAAAGGAAAAAGAAAAGGAGAAGGAAAAGGAGAAAGAGAAGGAGAAGGAGAAGGAAAAAGAAAAAGAAAAGGAGAAGGATTCAAAGGAAAAAGAACACAAGGAGGTGATCAAGGCATCTTCGAGCAAGAATGAAGAGAAAGAGAAGAAGAAAGAAAAGAAGTTGGATGCACCGGAAAAAAAGGTTCGTCATGCATGCTCATTCTAATATTCCCAAGCACCATCATCGACCATAATGTTAAGATTAACTATTCCTAGTTTCTTAAACGATTGAAAACGCATGTCTGTAGTAAAGGATATAATTACTCATGTTTTGTAGTAGTTTCCTACAGCACATGAAATAAACGTGCAAATGAAATTTATACGGAAATTGTTTTTGTTGCTCGCATGTTGACCAGTCGTCATACCCGAAATGCGTAGGAAACCATAATCAGTGCAATTTGCACTCTTATTGGAAAGTTTGCAAATTTTGTAGTGAAACAGTTGTGAAATAAGCAAATTTGTCGCATGGAACAAGTACACACCATAATACTTTTAATCTTTCTTTAAACATAACATAGGCAACTATCAGAGAAAGCACGTATGCACATGTACATCAAGTACTATGTATGTGCATTTCTAGGTAACAAAGGCACGAGCACATCCATATGTAGTCGTTGATTCTGCACCGGAATGTGTATCTTTTGTGTTCGTCACAGTGCAGCCTGTATTCGTGCATGTCACTGCCCTTCGTATGTTATTTCTCACAGGAAAAGTCCAAGTCCTCCGCGAAGTCGATCGCGCATTTGAATCAACAACAACTTCGTCTGGCAGACAACGACTTCACCCGTGCACTCTTCACTGGCATCGATGTATGTGCATGTTCTGTGATACAACTCTTCTTTTTTTCACTGGAAATATCATATATTTGGTTGCAACTTGTTGAATTCTTTGTTTTGTATAACGATGAACGAGAGACAAATAACTAACATCTGAGGTGTTTTTATGAATAACTAAATATCACTTCGTCACTGATTGCGTCTATTTCAGTATTCGGCGGTGAAAAAGTCGAGTGTGAAAAGTGAAAAGAAGGAGGAGAAATCGTCTTCGGGAGGAAACAAAGAGGACGATAATACGTGGATGTGCCCCGTGTGCAAGGTGCTCTACGTGGAAGGAGACACCATGGTCTGCTGTGACAAGTGCGATCTGTGGCATCACTGGTCAGTATTCTAGCACGCATTCCCTTTTCGACTTTGCATCAAATAAGAATTCTGTCTATCTGATATTATTATGAGATTATGCTCACTCGATGTTGATTACTCATTTGAAAATGCAGTTGTAAAAATGTCGGGTTTGTGATTTTTATTTTAGTTAAATTTTTTTATAATATGCTTCATTGCGTTATCTTTTTTCGTATTTCTTTGAAAATGTTGCTCATCGCAGGCATTGCGTTGGCATAACGACGGCACCGGCGGACGACTCTCAATGGTTCTGTGAACCGTGCAAATCGAAGCAGAAGAAGGACGAGCACTCACGAAAGCGGCCGTCCTCCTCCATGATGAGCTCATCCAAGAAATCCAAGTTCACTCTCTGATCGGTACCCAGTCAGCACGTTGTTTGTCTTGCTAAAAAGAACAAAATGAGTCGGTAGAATGCCTTTAGCGGCTTTTTTATGTTTGAAATATAATAGAAGGTTTTTTTTAAAATTAGTATAATGAGATTGATAACTTCTCCATGTGTGGTCTTTTGCAAGCAAGCGAACAATGTGATGCACACTTATCAGATTCGCTACTGTCGTCGGTAATTGCTTGTAGCACATCAACAAATGCATCTTTGTCGTGTACATATAGCTTGCTGTTGTGTATTCTATGTTCTCTTGGCAATTTCTATAATAATATATCCCTTCTATGATAGAGGTTGTATGGTCTATGTTTACACTAATTTCGCTTTTGATTAATAATGTAACTCGTATGCTAGTAAGCATCATTTTAATATCATTCGTTCTAAAATCGGATAGGCATATATGTATTCTGTTTGTGATATGTGATTGTGGCCTGGTGATCAGGATTGTCTTTTCTCAAGTGGCCATTAGTTTATGTCACTAGTAACATGTAAAGAGCATCTAGATAGAGCATAACTATATTTCCCTAATTTAACCATAATTATAACATCTCAGCCTAATGCTATTTTCTGTACATTGAAGCGGATGTCGTCTTTTGTGTTGTTCGACATTTCATTTCCTGATCAAGCAATCATCTTTTGGTTTCTCTGCCATGTGCCATTTTACTTTCCATTCTGTGCATGTGTTCCTATGAACACAATGGAGAACGTGTGTATGCACGAGAAAAGAATGGCAGAATTGAAATGAAGCCAATCTTTCGCTTGGAATTGCCCCGTTATCACTACTGTATTTCATTCACTTCATACTCCCATACATACAATACATGCATTGTATTTTGCTGTGTTTTGTGATGTTTTCTTTGCGTGCCTGAGGATATCCCCGTTTTCTCTCATTCATTCTAGTTGCTTCGATTGTGATATCCACCCTGTCATATGCCCATGTTTTTGTGCTTCAAACACCTAGCTATTGTTGAAATCACAGCGTTTTCTAATTACACAATTTTTATCGCCAGAACGGCCTTACTTTGGCAAAATTCACCAATGTTGGCACTTCCTAGCATTTTACATACTCATCAAACAATTCAATTTTACTCAATCAACAACTAGCAATAACAATAATGCCAAGTTTGTAATCTAGCATTGCCGAAGAAGGTTGTTCTCATTTCAATTACAATTGCTCAACCATATGTTGTACTTGTAGTGTTGTATATTGGGATGGTTGTTAGCGGTGCGGACCCTTGATATAA
>JACMIJ010000031.1:0-13694 GCA_014805365.1 Koerneria luziae | reverse complement strand
ACAATTGCTCAACCATATGTTGTACTTGTAGTGTTGTATATTGGGATGGTTGTTAGCGGTGCGGACCCTTGATATAACATTTGTGCGGTCCGTGCTGGGATTCTCTGTCTTTGCATGTTAGCACCTTGTTCTCCTCAATCGCCTCGCTCATCATTTGCCCTTTGCACTGTCAAGCCGATCGTGAATTTAATATAAGGGAAAAGCTGAACGAATAACTTTAGTTCTCTCACATCTTGTATTTTTGTTTTCGCCAAGCGCATTCGTTCAGTTTTTCACGCACAAAAGTAACAATAGAATAAGGCGTTTATGGTGGAATCGAACACTGTCTTATAAGATAAGATATTTTCCCCCTTTTTATATGATTTGCTCATTTTAATCATACTTATGCGAACACCTCCTATGTGTTGACCTAGTGTTCAATTCTCTCAAGTAACGAAATGTAAATTATATGTTTGTTTGTGGATTACTCATTCATTTCCTTGATGTTATCACTAGTTCGTTTGTCATAGAATGCATGCCAATTGGTATTGGTCTACAGAGGATATAAATATTATCATTTCATTCGTGTGACATGGTAATCGTGTTGAAAGTTTATGGTAAGTTTTTCGCCACGTTTTGTTCACAGATATTTTGTTAGAGATAATGTTTTTTTAGCCTGCTCTGTTTTCCTCACATAACTCGCTATAACAATAAGCTTCTGTGAAAATCTTCCAAGGTTCCGTTGGTGATGGTCAACAACATTCTTTTGTAGATATGAATGGATGTATGAGTTGACTGAACTCTTCGACCATAGTTCATGGAGATCGAGTGGCGACCACTTGGTAGAAGCGACGAGAGAGAGCAGAAACACTCCAAAGACGAATATGAGACGATATCCGAAGGAGACAAAGAGGTTCTTTATATACTGTGCAACAGTTGTGACATTGCCCTTTTCTAACGTAATTATGCTCCAACTCGGATCTGAGGGGAAATAATTGAGCAGTGTTTACTGTAAAATCCAAAATATATAAAAATCAACATAGCAAATAGAACACGTTTGCCAAAAACAATACAATTAGGCAATATGAATGAAGCTACACGTTTTTAATATCACTCGTTGTGGGAAGTAGAAATTATCGAACCAGTGAATACGTTATGCATTATCCCGCTCTTTCGCTTCTTTATGAATTAGTGCTAATATTTCTTTGAGTGGGTTAATAGTAGCATTAAAGTTAATGCTGGTATAATTATCTCCGTGTTCTGGCTGCATAATATCCCGATTGTCGTACGGATTTAACGCGGCATTCGTGATGTTCTGGTCAACTGCATTCTCGCCGAAGATGTAGCACAGACCACTCTGAAAGAATATGTACGTGTTGAATAACATTATCTGCGATAACATTCTTCAAACTGCTTACATCGCTGACAGTCATGGGCTCATCCTCGAAACAATTGAATGCGTCTGTGAATTCGGGCATCTGCGAGAGGACACCGTTCACTCGAATCATGGGAAGCAAATCTGTGGCAGGCTGGCAACTATTTCCTCCTTCTGACAATACAAACCCTGCCATCCGAGGTTTCGTTTCCGGCACAATACAATGTTGCGAACGCGTAGAAGAATGTCTGTTCGACCGTGTATGGGAGGTCCGGGTATGCTAATTGCTGCAAATATACATTTTTGTTTTGTTTAGAGAAGTCTTTCCAAGGTCGACAAAAAAGCTTATTGATATGAATTTGTTTGGTGAATATATAGGAAAGGAAAGTGCATACAGCGAGCTGGCCGACGCTGAACCGTTGAGTGAGAAGGTCGTGCATTTCCCGTAATCCTTCTAAGTCAGAGCCGTCCTCCTCATTTGCCACTTCGCCGCTTGCGCATGATTCCTGCCAAACTTGTTAGTATTGGCCGTTCCAACATACATTTCCAAATTTTTGACAAGTCCGAGCAAAATGGTCGAAAATGCAATGAGCCTCGCTTTCGTAGAATGTCGACAGTTGTGCGTACGTTGAATTGATGAAGATATGGTACACTTCATGTGCTAATATGTATCCTGTAGAAGCCATCTGGAATTCGCCTTACGAGATGTTTGTTAGCAATACCACAGCAGGATCACTCGAATCCAAAAGAAGTGGGAAAAATGTCGGCGCGATCAAAGTGACGTCATTCAGTACGTTGAATGCGGTGAAGTCAAAGGAGTCTTGGATGCGAAGAAAAAGCCCAGCGTCGCCAACATTATCGAGATCGCTCATTATCCGCATTTGGGCGCCTGCCAGAGACAGTAAGATGTCTGTGAACACGGACGTTGTACGGCTGAAATTACAATATTATTTGAAAACGGAAAGTATATTACATTGCTGTCTTCGCATCGAAGTAACGCTTTGAGAAATTAGCATTTATAGCACGAAAAGTGGTGAGATTGCGATCGTAGCTGTCGAAGTCGGTGTGAAGGGTGACGTTCCTGAGCATGAACTCGAACTGGTCGAGAATGCGAAGGCTGAACGCGTCAATTCCGTTGAGCCATGTTGTTTGCTGGAAAAATTGAAAGTAACTGGCTGAAAACTTGCTTATACAAACTTTCTAATAGTTCTAACACACTGCTCAAGCACACCTTGGAAAGAAGCACCGTGATTACAAACCCTGAGCTTTCCATCAATATTGACTTTCATTTGGTTAACAATTGTAGTAAGCTGTGAGATCGAAACCAGGCTGGCATTTCCACTCGCATATAGGTACTCCATCACACTCAACCTGCGCACGAGTCCTTCATAGAACTGTGCTGTGTTCTAGAAAGAGTTGAACAATGTTCTCACTGAAACAAGCGTACATTCAACAACAAGTGACTCTGCAGCCTCTCAATCATGATGGACGTAACATAAGCAGTTTGTGTCAGATTGTCGCTGGCGTCAATGTACTTGGCGTAGAACGCAAGGTTTTGATCGGCTCCGATGTAGAAGTTGTAGATGTCGTAGTAAAGATAAAACTGCTCAAAGTAGCAGGAGATATCATCAATGCATCTGAAATGGCGCATTTCCAGCAACTGATTTGACAATCTTATGCGTGGAGTTCGTCTTTGTGATTGGCCAGACAAGAGAAACAAACGGACCTCGAAGCAACGGACAGCCGAAACAGCTCCGGATCGTATGTCAAGTTCACCATTCGAGCCGTCTCAATATCGTTCTAAAAGGCAAATGACATTTAAATTACTGGAATGGTGACGGACAATGATTGGGTTACTCCTGGAGAGAGCCCGCTGTTCCTCTGCAACGTCTTCGTAGTACTTGGTTGATTTGTATCGAACGGTGTCCTCCATCATTAATGTCTCAGGACATACATGACGGTAGAAGTTTGTGCACGGTCCTTCGCTCGTATTCACATACGTTCGAAGGTGATACTCAAAGAAATCCGCATTCTGTCCCAGTATGCTATTCGGTATGTCAAATAACAGCAGTACTAGTAATGTCATGGACGGACCGATTGTGTTTCCTGCAAATTATCTCTGAGACGCTCGACACAATGGAATACATCTTTATAAAAGAGAAAAAAAGAATCTCGCACAAAAACAAAACGAAGTGAAATCAGACAGAAGTAGGGGATGCAATTGTCATGTTATTAGCAGTTGAGACACAAGTGCATCGACTGCGCATAAAACAGCTCCAGAGAATATACCGGTACAAAGAAGCCGATGACAGGAAAGAATCTGCCATCGCGTGAATGAGAAACGAGGTGCAAATACCACAAATAACAACAAAAACACGAGAGCAAAAAGGTGAACGGGGGAAAAGCGCGTATTTGAAACTGATATGCAGATGAGATTTGACACAACTGAAGATGCAATAGAATGCAAAACCCGTGAGCAGAGACAAAAGAGGAAGATGTAAGAGCAAAAGGAATTCTCTACCAATGAGACAATTTACTCCTCCATAGCTGCTTAGAGTACTAAGAACAGGTTTTTAAAATGTTGATTTTTAGAACCATTACTAAGACAAGCACAGGTATACAACGGTCTGGAAAAGCTCGTTTCAGGGGGCAGCTATCAAGGAAACAATAAAAATATTGTAAACATATGACGAAAACTACAAAGGGGACCTAGAAAATAATAATCTTGGTGATACTCCTGGTGAACAATCAGCCTCAGAGATGAACGAATACCGCTAGTCTTATTGATCATCGTCCGGTAATGACATTGAACTCGTCGCGGATGTCCTGAAACGAAGACGAACAGGCTGAGGCTTTGAAATAGCTCCTGTCCATTCCAACGAGTAAACAGAAAGTGAAGAAGAAAAAACAACAAGTGCGCATGCCTTGTTGTCTGCGGCCGACAAACATGCAGTTCTTCATATCTTTATCTTTCTGCGCCAATATGCATATGCTAATTGAACTATTGACCAGATCATCATACTTTTAATGCTAGGAGACATACATAAAGCCTATTCACGGTTGTTTAATCCAGCAATATCTAAACCAAATGATTTTGTCACCATTGCGTGCATATGCATGAACGTACTTACCTAGATGCCATCCGTCGTCTTCTTCGCTCACTACGTTTCCTTAATGAGTTGAAGCGATGTACGTCGGAATTGACGGGGGATGGCCTTGAAGTACTGAAACATGCGCTGGTGTTATGGTAGTATGAGCTGGTAAGGTTGTACAGTTGATCTTTGACTGTTGAACAAGAACAGTGTTGTCAATATCACATAGAAACCTGTCAGAAGCGGCGGCTGTGAGTGCGGGTCGTCCGGTTGGGTGTCGGATGACACACGCATTGTTGGTCAACGACTCGGTGCCCTCCTTATAGTCCTCCTCTACAATTTCGTCTGCCATGTCATCTTGTCCCCTCCTCTTTGCCCATACCTTCAAATGTATTCGTGTCAAACCGATTCCCTGCGAACAACCGTTCTTCGACTTCTTTCAGTTCTCGTTCGAGATTCTCAATGGACAGCGCTTTCCTCGGTGTTTCCGTCTCCTCCAGTTCCGTGTCTGTCTTATTCACATCTGTTTCTACTGCCGATGTCGCATTAGCTGAAATATGGTGATGTTGTTAGTCTTTTTCAGTTACCATCGTAAGGCACTCTAAACCTTGAGTAGCTAGTTCGATTTGAATGGCAAGACAAGTATTACCTTCCGCATTATTAGCATCGGCCTCTCGTTTGTTGCTTTCCTCTAGATGTTTCATCAACACAGCAACGACGACGTTGACGAGGACGAACTGGGAGATGAGCACGAAGACGACGAAGAAACACGGCGCGAGGATCGGGTCCACACAACAGTTCGTCTCACATGGATCACCTGCGTTGCAATCATCTCGAAGAGCATCCTGAACCACATTTGTTTTCATTCAGAGAATATTCGCTACGTGATATGTTCCACTGCATGTGTATGTACCTTCATAATTCCATTCCAGTTGTCACCGGTTGCAATGCGGAAGAGTGTGAGGAATGCCATGCCGAAGTTCTTGAAGTGGGCATGTTCACCGAGTCCATCACATGGATGTTCTTCAGAACACTCTAAACAAATGAGCAAATTGTCTGGTCGACAAAACAGTGGGGCTATAAATATGAAATGGTTGATTACCGAGCTTTCCAAACAGTTCCACGCCAAGTGCAGCAAAGATGAAGAACAAGAGAAAGAACAGCGAGCCGAGATTGCCGACTTGTGGAAGGGCTTCTCCTACAGTATCCAGCAACGATCGAATACCTTTCGCCATCTTTAGCAGTTTCAGAACTGCAAGAAAACGATGTTGTTTTTGTGCCATCACCTACCTCTGGCAATCCTCAACACACGCATTACACGAATAATTGTTGGATTAATGGGCAACTCGAGTGCCTCGAATTCCTCGAAGATGATTCCCGCAATGGAGAGGAAGACAATGAAGAGATCCAACTGGTTCCACCTAAATCGCTTTTCTTCATATTCTCAATAAGTTGCATCAAATGTCAATACGAAAGAATCCCTAGAAGACATCGCAATAAGAAGTTCAAACTACGTGCCTCTCTTTCAAGAAGCGCTTGATGCCGAGAGCTGTTACTTTGAGGATTGATTCGAGAGTGAACACGGCGGTGAAGAAGTAGTTCAGTGCTTTCAACACATATCGGAGCCCCATTGGCATCATGTAAAATTCCATCGCCATAGATATCACATTGATACCTAAAAGAACCTTGGTGTTTATTTCTCTAACATGATTTCTCATATCTCTAATAGTTATCGTAAATAGAAACTAAAAGATGGTTTTGCGATTAACTAGAATATGCAATGGTATTTACCAATGACTGCAGCAATTGCCAGATCGAAGTATTTCGAAGTGACAATGTTGTTGAGAAACATTCGTGTGCTTCCATAGTTGTGCCAATAGGGATGCATCTTGACGGCTGAAAGACACTTCCTTTCTGTTGGTCCCCGCATTCCCAGAAAAGAAAACTTATTTCCATGAGAACATCTATTCAATATTTCTGGAGCCCTCTTCATTATTGATGAGAAAGAACAAAACGTATTTTCTCTATAATCACCAATATCGGAAAGTTTACTAGGAATTGTAAGAATTGTTAAGGACTTTTCACTTATTAAGAATTTAACGATTATGTTAAAAAGCATATATCAGTCCATCTAGCAGTAATATTTTCAAATGAAATGTTTCATATGGAATGATCGACGAACCCTTCTTCTTTTTGGTTGCCATACTCTCTTCAAATTGCTGCCGCTTCAGCTTGCGTTGCAGTCTTTTCTCTCGCGCCTTTTCGCGCATCTCCTTCTCAAGGGCTTCCTGCAAAGGAAATGATGTCAGAATGAACGGCTGGGATGCTGAGAACCGAATTACTGACAATGATTTATATTTGTGTATGTGTTAAACTCAATTAAAGGGTTGTTCATAATCAGCAATGAGCAACCCTCGACGACCGGGACGGACCTTGCATTTATGGAAGTTCTCGACGACGACTCCAACGAACATGTTCAGCACAAAGAAACCGACGAGAAGGAGGAAAGAGATGAAATAGATCATCCGCCATTCGTTGTAGTTCTCTTTCGGCTAAACGACTATCGTGGTCATTAACAAGGTAATGTCGAAATCTACAGACTTTCATACATGGCCAGGTGTATAGCATATGATGAAATGCTGCGCTCCACCAACCTGCAAGTCCAACCCGACAGCATCGATGCCCTGATACATGATGGACACCCAACCATCCTTGCTGGACAACACGAAGAGTGACATCAATGCTTGTCCGAGATTGTCGAAGTTGTATCGATGGTTGACCCATTTGTTCCGTTTGTCCAACAGGCAATCCTCCTTCGTCGTGACGTTCCCGATCTCAGGACCAATGCAATGAAACATGATACCCTGAAACAGAAGATACAACGTTACGTTGCCAAATCACAAACTCATGAAGCAAAAGAACAACAAGAATCATCACAAGATATTTGCTTCCTTAAACACTAAAATGTAAGGAAATGAGTGCTGACCTTGAACAACTGCACACCCAGAATGCCGAATATGATGAAGAAGGTGCAACAGATGAGCACAATGTTCCCGATAGGTTTGAGGGACGAGATCAGAGTCATCACGACCAACTTCACTCCCGGCGCACGATTGATCACTCGAAGAGGACGAAGAGCGCGAAGAAGGCGAAGCACTCGGATCACTCCGAAGATCTTCGGCGAATCACCCGATGCACTCAGTTCGAAGATGACGTTGATCAAGGAGATGATCACCAGAACACCATCCAAAATGTTCCAACCATCCTTGAAGTATGAACCCGGCCCCACAACACAGCCATTTGCGATCACCTGAAACGGTACTGACTAAGAAAGTACAGTAGCATTGTGTGTACTCTTCTTCCCTAGAAAAGCTATAGAAATCAACGTTCTTAATACAATGACAATACGTACCTTCATCATCATTTCCACAGTGAATATGACCGTAAAGATGTATCCAGTGACGTTAAGGAACATCCGCTCGAAGCTGTGTGGTGGAATGGATGGTCGTTCCATGGCCAACGTGATGCAGTTGATCCCAATGAAGAAGAGAATCGTGTAGTCGAACCATTTCTTTTGCGTCAATCGAAGGCATCTGTAGCAAATATGCAGTTACCTACGCGATGCAAGGTCATTGGATACAACTATCTAACTAATCATCTAAGTTGTACATAGCGATTCAAGCCGATTAACTTTATCTGTGACAGATACGTACTTGATTCTCATTGTATTTCTCGGTCCAAAGAGAAAAAGCGAATAGTCGATCCTGTTGTTGAGACAAGTCTTTCGCAAAAGCTTCCTCCAGATCGAATTTTGTTTCATTTCTTCTCTTTTCTCTTCTTCAGCCAGGGCCATCTTCAGTTCTTGGCTGGCCTGAACAAGATTGTAGAAAATGTATATTCTTATCATAAAAGAGTTTATAACCGTTTTGTGTTTCTATAAACGGTCCTTTAAAACATTGTACATTGAAAGTGTAGCATAAGTACCTGATAGAATTTTTCCCTCGCGTAGGTTTCGATGAGGGCCTTTCTGCCATGGATGGGACAGTTGGGATTGAAGTGAACGTGGAGTCCTCCCCAGGAGTGGAGGCGCTGCCTCGGCCGATGGACCGCGAAGTCGTCGGTTGGCTTGGGTTGAACAGGCAGAACGAGAGATTTGTGACGGCTGATCCTGAACTCCCTTGGATGAACGCTTCCTTGAGTCCTTTGGATGTCTACCTCAGTTTAAAAACTTTACTATTAAAAGAGGGAGAGATGTTCCTTTGTAATAAACGGTAATTTAAAGCCTCACTTGAGTCGTTGTGGTGTCATGTCGTCGTCGTCGCTGTCGGAGCTGACTTCGTGCGCAGGGAATACGACGGTCGCCTTTGGCACAATCGGATAGCTTTCACGACTAATTTCGTCGGAGCGAGGGGATATTGTCAGCTGTCTGAAGGTGTCGTTCTCGGTTGTCCTCGACGGTGTGTTCGGCATGGAATCGCACGGTGGAGATTCTTCATTCTGCAAGGAAAGCTTTATTAATCACATATACAACATATACAGATCGAATGATTAGGCGAGAATCGTGAGAAAAAGGCAGGAATTAATAGAAAGTTGTTCTCAATACTACCCACCAACGGAGTAGGCGACAGCGGTGTCTTGGGTGTCCTGGGTGAGATTGATGCCCGAAGTCTTTCTAGATGGTCGACCCTCGTGCAAGTACACTCCAATGCCTCCCTCGGATGGGCTGCCATATACGAAGGAGACGTGGTTTTTGCTATCAAGAACTCCAGCTCCTTCTTCCTCTCCTTTTCTTCTTCGTTCGCCCTCCGACGTGCTTCTTCTTCCTAAAAGATGACATTATCCCAAAATGAACGCAATGTGAAAAAAGGATAGCCACTGTTAACTTAAACTAACTGTGAAAGTGTAGTCACAGAAGAAAATCAACGCTGGTGGCAGCCGGGCTGATCATTCAACTGCCGTCTCAGTTGTTATTTGTTGTGGCTACTCTTACACATTCCGAGTGACCACTTGCAATAACATGAAATGCAGTAGGATTCGTACCAGCTGTCGCTTCTCCTCTTCTTTGCTTTCTTGAAAGCCTTCGACCAGGATAGCGACCAACAGGTTGAATAGTACATAGTTGCCGAACGTCATCAGGGCTACGAAATACAGAGCTGCCCAGGGGGTGGTTTGAGCCATTCCATTGAATAGCACCATATTCCAGTCTTCTTGAGTGAGAATCTAAACAAAAAAACGTTCAAAATATAAGGTCTATCGTGTCACTAACGGAATGCATACAACATAGAACAAACACTAGATATCGACATAAACACAATAGAAACAACATGCGACCTGGAAGACGGTCAGCGTTGCGTGCGACAACGTGTCGAAGTTGGTTCTCTCGCAGATGCACATATCGGGGATCGTGGCCAGCATCTCACACGAACACTTCTCGCCCGTCTCTGCGTGATTGCAGAATCCACATCCGAATAAGATCATGCCAAACACACTGAAAACACGGTCACAACACAAAACGACAACACAATCACATTCAGCTGGACAGTCAGATCTGGTGTTGTTTCTCTCCATCAAAGTGCCATTGAGGATTTGAAACGAAATAACTTTGTTTGCGAAACAATGCGATACCGTGTTCTGATGACAAAAAGCAGGAAATCGTGAAACGTACGTGTCGCACATGAATAATTAAAGCAAAAGATGCGGTTAGTAAACGAATGGACAGGAACAGACACGAGAGAAGTGGCTGAGATGTGCCTCTTCATGCATCAGCTACCTGGAAGACGGTGATCAGCGCCCACAGCAACGTGTCGAAGTTCTTCCTCTCGCACTTCTTGTCACTCCCCAACAACGGTTCGAGCTTGCAAAACTTGCAACCGAAGAGGTTCATTCCAAGGATGCTACAAGTGCATGAATTAGTGGGAAAGTGGACGCTAGTCTGGTTGTTAGTAGTGGTGCTCAAAGTGAGTTCCTTGTTCTATATGTAGACGTTGTCTACCACGATTAGTAGTATTTTGAGTTGCACATGTGAGCTCTAAACCGAGGAAAAGATGAGAACTCTGCTAGCAAAGAATGGAAGGTAATGGACCTGAAAATGAAGATAAAAAGAACGAGGAGACCGAAGAAGACTGTGACGTTGTCCATCGTTCGGAGCATAACCACCAACTGGTAGCGGAGTGCCGGCATGAATCTGACCAGTTTGAGGATTCGGAGGAGACGAAAGGTTCGGAGGACTGAGAGACCTCCCTTTCCCTCTTGGAACAACTCGAGGACACTGAAAGCATCAAATTGGGAAGCAAGTCAGCATGTAACGTAACGTACAACGACATAGTTGACACGCTAACATATTGATGAAACGGTATTGTACCTGAGAGCGACGATCCCACCATCAAATAAATTGAAACCGTCGGCGAGATATCCGAATAGCCCATCTGCGATTATCTTGAGAAGCATTTCGAATGCGAACAGTGCAGTGAAGAAATAATTGGAGTATTCGAGGATAATGGTGAGGATCTCAGGCTGAAGAATGCTACAGTTACTATTGCTTGTTAAGTAGAACTTGTACAGACGACGTTGATAATGAAAACCGTTTACCTGCATGTGATACTCGACGCCCATGCTTAGAGTGTTGACCAGGATTGCCACCAGGATACCCCGAGTGAAATGATCACACACAACAAAATCCTTGATTTTCTGTCGGACGTACGATATCTTTCCAGGCACCTTCTTCTTTTTCTTTGTTTCCTCAGGGGTCTGTAAAAAATAAATAAATAAACATAAAGAAGCTGAACTGGTACTCAGACGACTGCAATGTTACTAATATATCAAGAATTGTAGGTTTAATATTATATTTACTCAATGTGTAGCAAAACTATTCATCTAATCTTCTGACCTCAGTGATTTCGCGTGGAAATTCGTCTTCATCGGTGACTTCGTCCTCAATATCCGATTCCGATCCACTGCTCGATGGTCCATCGGACTCGCATTCTTCCAGAGCTTCTTCCACTTCCTCGATTTTATGATCTACAAAAACTGCATCACAATGAGTACATCTATGATTTTCTGTATCTCCTTCAAAACAAAACTAAGATCATATGCCACTTAGTTTCAAACTCTAGAAACTTTTTTTCAAAGCTTGTATAAGACCGGCTGTTAAGCAGGAGCTGCAAGGATGAATTCTTAAACAAACTAAAAAGTAGTACCAAACAAACAAAATTGAAATTGCTGGTTATATCCCTCAGCACAATATAGATTATATACGTTGAAGTAGGACTTACTGTTAACGCTGCCGTTAGCGTGTTTCTTGGACGGCCTCCGATTGAGGATTTTCCTGTGTGTTTTATGTTTCTCCCTGTCGTGGTCAGTGAGACTCTCTCCTCCGTTTCCCTTGCTCAGAATGACTTCCTTCGACTCGGGGACGGCGAGTGCTCGCTGGTCATTCATTTCCTGGCTGGATTCTAATTGTCTCCTTCGCCGGCGCTCACGATATTCTTTCAACTCCTGATAAATCACTTATTAAAAATATATCTAAATTTTTAGTAAAACAAAAACGTTGTCGTGAACAGTAAAGTAAAGATGAAAACAAACCTTTCTCAAGCGCCGCTTTGTCCTCCGAAACGTCTGTCCAATGAACCGAACGATAGCGGCGTAGACGGAATCACCACCGCCATCCTTCGAGGACGTCGCTGCACCGAGTTCACTGCCAGCTGAAAGAGTTTAACAATTACCTTGACTAGGTTCAGGTACAAAAATAAACGTATAATAACATACAGATAGAGCCGGCACTCCTCAGCCGCTTCCTCTCCTCCAACATCCTCTCCGTCTCCCTCCGCTTTGTTTCGGCAAATTGCGTTGCAATAACAACAAGGCAAAGATTGATCATGAAGAAAGCACCAATCTGAATCAAGCTCCGTCAGAAATAAGAAATACATGATTGAGCATTCAAAGCATACTACTCAAAGTAATAAGAATAATATTCAAAGTATAGTAAGTTACTTACAACAATGAGCAACACAAAATAGATCCAATTCCAGAAAGAGTGGGCATCTTGAACATAATACATAATATCTGTCCAGCCTTCGAGAGAAATAACCTAAAACCACACATGTTCAAGCAAAATAACGCATAAATGCAATAAAGCACGTTTATGAGAAAAAAGGCGTACCAAAAAGATAGCGACCCATGCGAATCCGATGTTATCGAATGAGACCGAGCCTTGAAACGGATTCTTCGACATCACTTCGCATTTGTTGTAATAGAGATTCCAATTGATACAAGAGTGATTGTTGGCTTTTCCGTATTCGTGAACTGTCAAATTGCACCTGCAAGAAAACAAAGGAAATTCCTTACAATACAATCGCCATAAACGTTTGAATCAGGAATACAAAGATCAGAAAAAAAAGGAAAGATTACCGTATGCCGTTTTTGGTGTACGGTGGCAGGTCGTGACAGGTGTGAATGCCTGCCGCATCGGGTGTGCTGCAAATGTACTCCAGTGAAGTGTCCTCCGGAATGTAGAATCTGCATGTACAAATATATAAACTAGTAAAATGATCCCACACGGGACATTGTTAAAAATAATGCTAGTGGTGTAGCCATAAAGGTGGTAATGATGCATCGGAGCAACACTTCATGAACTTTTTTACTTTAATTTTTTATGCACGCGTTATTATTGAGCTCCGCATACACACGATCTGTGAGAGATGTGATTTAGAATGTTAAATCAATGACTAATCAAATTTTTCAACTCAGTATATTTCAATGTACTAATTTGAATGACATAATGACAGCTTGTAGGATCTCCAAAGCTCACGTTCTTGAGCAAATTGTATACCCAGACAAAAAATGAAAAGTGCATATGAAAAGCAAACAGGAGATAAGTAAGTTTGTTATATTTGATATTCTTCTGGCCATGCTTACTTGGAAAGTCCGGATTTGTGGACCAAATCTGTTATGTTGGCTTTTGTGTCGTTCAACTGCGGGATGTCCAATAAACAACGATTCCTGAAAGTTGTATATGAATTGAGTGCTTTACTAAGAAGTGCCACCGGTTTTGACAAGAAGGCCATAACTCTGACCAGAACCAATTCATGCTTTCCCACACAATAAAAAGAACCTTTTGTAGACATTTTTATAAAATGTTCCCGGATGAAAGAATCGTGTTCCCCACACAAAGCAGACCGTTGTAGCTGGTTACTGTCCCGTTGTCTGTTATCTTGGATTGTAATTGTTTGAGTGTGAGTGTGTTGTCTCTG
>JACMIJ010000030.1:35576-47148 GCA_014805365.1 Koerneria luziae | reverse complement strand
GCATCACTTGAATCCACCCATTACTTTGCACTCGAACATTTTTAATGACAAGTATTTTATATGGCCTTGCCACAAAAGCTCAAATTGAACAAAATCGAGCAAATAAATTATTATTTTGACCTGCAGGGTCAAAAATATTAAAGACAACAAAACTAATACACACATAAGAAATATCACAGAACCTGTTTCACATCATTGGGTAAAACACATACAAAAAGGAGAGGAGATTACAATATTATTTGCAGAGAGAATGACTTAGAATACAGAAAAAGGGGAGGGGGAGGGGGTCTAACAAGGGAAAACAATTGCTAGGAAGGGCAGGAACCGCATGTCGAAGTGGGAACGGGGAGCACTTCCCAAGATAATCCCAGTATCGGGTGGGTCCAGTGAAAGTGAGCCCATGGGCCCGATGAGAAGTGGGCTCATGGGGACTTTCAGCGAAAGCTCAACAAAATGACGGTGGGGAATCCGCCAAGGAAATAGCCTAGCCAACAACGGGTTGGATGGAAAAGGGACGGGATTTGATCTACAACTCGTCCTTGTCCTCAGAGGCGCCTTCCTCTGGAGGAGCTCCTCCGGCGCCGGCGTACAACTTCTCGGTGATAGGAGTGACCTTGGATTGGAGTTCCTTCTTGGCCTCTTGGAGTTCCTCGACGGAGGCGTCCTTGTTGCCCTCCAGGAATGAGATCGCCTCATCGCACGCGTCTTCGATCGTCTTCTTGTCCTCATCCGACAACTTGCCTCCCAGCTTCTCCTTGTCACCGACCTGGAAGATAACAGTTGTGTCTGAACCCAGATGAACCACAAGCCTCCAGGGCTACAATGTAACTCAGCACTAGTTTCCAATTGGTGGACTGTATGCACGCTGATTGACTGAGGGGATGACCAATCAGTGAACCTAGGCAACGGCAAGTGTAAACCAGGAAATGTACATCTCGCTAAGACCTTGTCTAACAGGACAATGACACAAACGGTACCTGGTTCTTGAGTGAGTAGGCGTACTGCTCGAGTTCGTTCCTGGCCTCGACGGTCTCCTTGAGCTTCTTGTCGGACTCGGCGAACTTCTCGGCATCATTGAGCATCCGTTCGATGTCTTCGGGAGAGAGTCTGTTCTGGTCATTTGTGATGGTGATCTTGTTCTTGTTTCCGGTTCCCTTGTCTTCTGCTGTCACGTGGAGGATTCCGTTCACGTCGATCTCGAATGTCACTTCGATTTGGGGGACACCGCGGGGCGCCGGCGGAATGCCAGTCAGGTCGAACTTTCCGAGCTGGTGGTTGTCCTTCGTCATCGGTCGCTCTCCTTCGAACACCTGAAGCGGGTCAAGGTTATCATGGATGGACACACTTCGAATGTATCCCCTTGTGCTAACACAATCAATTATCCCTAGCTAATCCCAAGGTGCAATACTACCCACACTCTTATCCAATATGTACCTGGATGGTGACAGTTGGCTGGTTATCGGCGGCAGTGGAGAAGATCTGGCTCTTCTTGGTGGGGATGACGGTGTTTCGGGTGATAAGCTTGGTCATCACACCTCCGACGGTCTCGATTCCCATTGTCAACGGGTTCACATCCAACAGGACGATGTCTCCCGTGTTCTCCTCTCCTCCGATGACTCCGGCCTGGACGGCTGCTCCATAGGCGACGGCCTCATCCGGGTTGATTCCACGAGAGGGCTCCTTGCCGTTGAAGAACTCCTACAAGCACAGTGTAAGAAACTAGTCAATGCAACTAGAAAGTTAATTAGTAAGCCTGAATATTATACTCAGAATGCAAACCACACGTCACATTCTCTTGTGATGACCAACCTTGATGAGCTGCTGGATCTTGGGAATACGAGTGGATCCTCCGACAAGGACAATCTCGTGCACATCGTCCTTCTTGAGATCGGCGTCTTCAAGAACCTTCTGGACGGGTTTCATAGTGGCGCGGAACAGATCCATGTTCAGCTCCTCGAACTTGGCACGAGTCAGAGTCTCCGAGAAGTCCTCTCCGTCGAACAGAGATTCGACCTCCACTTTCACCTGAAACCAATCAGCGAGTTAGTATCATACTTGTAAGCATATTTCTTTGCTAAAGATATTATCTTAACAACATTGAGGACTATTGACTTAACTCTTTAACATAATCAAAATGTCCATGAAGCCTCAAAACAAAGACTCTACTGCACAGACAGTTGTTGTCTAACCTGGTGCTGGGTGGAGAGAGCCCTCTTGGCCTTCTCGACCTCTCGTCGCAGTTTCTGGACAGCTCGGTTGTCCTTTCGGATGTCCTTGCCGGTCTTCTTCTTGTACAACTTGATGAAGTATTCCATGACACGCTGGTCGAAGTCTTCTCCTCCCAAGTGAGTGTCTCCATTGGTGGCCAGCACTTCGAACACTCCGTTGTCAATCGTCAGCATCGACACATCGAAGGTACCGCCTCCCAAGTCGAACACAAGGATATTGCGCTCTCCTGAAACACAACCAAGTTAAGGGATTATGTTAGGGAAACTTCCAATCCAAGTGATGACTTAGATTGGATTTGAAAATGTTGTCATCCCCGTGACAGTGTTCACTTCCCACAACACCTAGTCACAACTTGCAAAACAATACGTGCCTAACACAACACAACTGTAGAAATTCTCCCCCTTACAATTTGCGTGTAGTGAACAGCAAAACGCACACTTCATCTAGATATTTTTTTACTTGTCTGTTGCTAACCTTACTTGCACACCCTTTGCATCAATACAAGCAAGTGAGTGGTCATCATTATCCGCCCTGGTACGGAATCGCACTCGTCTGTTTGTTCGATACACATTGACAGACTGGCCGCTCTCTGCTTAGTTATGCCTGCCTCCCAAACTATGCACCCTTCTAATCACTGCCCGAGACATTCCATTTCATAGAAAATGCATACAAAAGGAAAATGTTCAACATGGCCACCCTTCACGTACCCTCCTTCTTGTCGAGTCCGTATGCGATGGCGGCAGCCGTGGGTTCGTTGATGATTCGGACGACGTTGAGACCGGCGATGGTTCCGGCGTCCTTGGTGGCCTGTCTCTGTGCATCGTTGAAGTAGGCGGGGACAGTGACGACGGCGTGTTTCACTTCCTTTCCGAGATACGACTCGGCGATCTCCTTCATCTTGGTGAGGACCATGGCGGAGATCTCCTCGGGGGCGAACTGCTTGTTGTCCTTTCCCACCTTCGCTTGCACGTGCGGCTTGTTGCTCTTGTCGATCACCTGAACATTACTTGTAAATGGGCAACTCTTCCTCTCGCAATGTGTGGTTCTTCTCGCAAACTGCCTTCTGCTATGGACGGTGACCTCATTGCAAACGAAGAACACCATTGCTTTTCCGGGTATGACTATCAGTCTACCACCACCACTCAGTGTAACATTTCTTGCTAATGCATTACAAACTTCCCGAACTATATCAATGCAAACGAGTACAGTGCCGAATCCACCCAACTAATAGCAACGGCCAACTTGTTTGTTGCAGCAAAAGTAGTTAATAGAATACCTTGAAGGGCCAGAGCTTGATGTCATCCTGGACAGTCTTGTCAGTGAAGTCTCTTCCGATGAGTCGCTTCGCATCGAAGATGGTGTTCTCCGGGTTGATGGTCAGCTGGTTCTTGGCGGCGTCTCCGATCAGTCGTTCGCCCTGTTCACCCGAGAACGCCACGTACGACGGTGTAATACGGTTTCCTGTAACATTATATCATAATCACAAGCATTCGAATATAGTACTATACAGATTCCAAATATGTACCGAACAGAGGTCAACTCATATGTATTCAGTTGGGCACTTTCAGCAGCGATAAGATAGCCAGCCAGTGAATGCAACCTTTCGAGTGGCAAAGGGAATTCGAATTAGCCATAGCCTACATTTCCTCTTGACCCTTGACTGAAGACAATAGCTACCTTGGTCATTGGCGATGATCTCGACTCGTCCGTTCTTGAATACACCGACACACGAATATGTCGTTCCCAGATCAATTCCGATAATTGTTCCATACTTCTCTTGCTGAAAGTTATACTCCTTTAAAAATGTTTAATATTACAAATATGTATAGCATACAAGCATGTATAGCATGCATAAGTAAGCAGTAAAGTGATACATTTTTAGCCCATCAGGGATATATCTGTACATAACAAGGTGATTGTGTTACGTCAACCTTAACACCTTAACCTCTAGTACCAAATAAATGATTGTATAGGGAGATAAGTATTACCTTCTTTTCATCTTCATCGGCAATGACCGATAAGGCGAAGAGGGCGGTCAGCCCGAGAAACAGAATCGTCTTCATTCCTTCGCTTCTTTCTCTCTTTTCAACTCACAACTCTTCTTACTCTAAAACACACAAATAAATACCACACGCCATATCGCATAAGACACGTGTACTACGTAACGACGCGTCAGCATACAATGGAAAGACGGGTCAGCATAACTCCCATCACTGCGTATGCAAATAGTACATAATGAACATTCTAGAACAAGTGGAAACACGTCATATTGCAAGAGCGCATCTAATATTAAAGGTCAGATACAAGACGAGCGCTAGTAGTCTATGATCTACTCGCTAAACAATTGGAAATTAATAGAATTTGTTGATTCACACAAAGAACATATACGCCGAATCATGGAAACTTCCAGAAAGCACTCGAAAAGACACGTAGAGATAGGGAGCAGTCGAGACGAGGAAGACGTGTTCTGACCCTTTGACATTGACCCACTTACCCATTTAGACCTCTATTGCTCAATCATTAATACTTTTAATCTTACAAAAGTTAGAACACGTCACAGAATGGTGTACAGAAACCCCTGAACAATAAAAGCTGCAGATGGTAAGATAACAATAAACGTCTAGAGACAAAAAGGCAGGAATTACTTGGCACTAGCAGACAATGAAATAACAATAAAACATGAAAGCGATGAAAAAGCAGTTTAAGGAAGACTTAAGGATCTGTTAGTAATACGGGGATTGTACAATTGACAGTGGGGTGCTCTCTTTCGGCCCACAGGGGGATCCTTTATATGAGCAGGCGGGGCGAAAGGGAACGTGCTGTTTGCTGATTGGTCCAATGGCCATAGCGCTGACGTTGCACACACTGCTCTCTCGCGTTGCGGCTGCCCGCCAGGTTCAAATTTGTTTTTACCAGGAGGGAATTCTCGAATGGTTGCGCTGGTTCTAGAAGATTCTGGAAATCTAGACTGATCTAGGAGCGTCGCGTTGTATAACTCATGCTTGTCAGCTGATAGAGCAATTGCGGGTCTCGGATAAGGAGAGGAGCTAATTATCCATAAATGGAATGGAAAGAAAGGTGCTGATGTTGAAAGGTGTTGATCTAGCGAGATGTTGGATTAAACCAATAAGGCACAGTTGAACCTTATTTTTAGTACTCTATCTTAAAGGAAATTAAATCACTCATTAGCATTGAGAATGTGGCAATAACTTGCTGAGGTACTGTTAAGGCATGACTATCCGTTTAGCCAACGAAGAAAGGTAGTGAGAGGACATATACGCTTATGAAAAGCAGCTTTATACGAACATGTTCTTTTATTCTTTAGTCGAAGTCAACAAAGCAATGCAAAATGAATAGATCTGCCCCCATGCTCAATCCTTTCGTAGAAGATCTGACACAGGTATATGCAAAACGTGGATAACGTTATCCCAAGCACAAAATAAGCACGAAATAATAAGCCTTTTATTCACCAGAGATTGATCTCTTTCTGATACAATTCGTCAGTTTTCTTAACAACATAGTTCGATGATGCTTGGCACAGTTCCGCTCGTCCAGAATGTTCTATTGGAGTTGCCGTGGGTTCGCGTATCGTGAACAGAGGTCTGAAGCATATCCGTGACAACTTTATTCTTGTTCCGACTTGTCATTCCTTTTCGCAATCTTACAATTAGAACTACACTGTATTCTGGTGTGACCACCAGCCTTCAACCAGTCGACTTTTGCATAACCCGTTCTTTCTATCGGGAACGTATGGCATAGTAGACGTCACCCAATGGACCAGTTTAACACGTATTTGCATCATGCACTACACCCTCATACACTATGCAACGTAGAATATGCCATGCTGTTCAGCATCAGAGTCAACAACTGTCTAAATGACAACCCAATGTTTTCCTTTAACAGGCCTATGTTCCTCAGTCTACATTTGCTGTATGTCTGCGAAACCTGAAGGATGTGAATGTTTGTTTGTCCGAAAGAGCGACACATACCGGGGTTGTAATCGGATGATCCCGGCGATGGATAGAGAATATCCCATCAAGGACAACAACACAACAAACAAGAAAAAGGCGACAAATAGCAGGGAAGGAATCGAGAGAAGCCATGGCAATTCTTCGAAGAAAGATGACACGAAGACAGCACACGAACGGCCGAACTCAAATTAACAATATCTTACAGGGCATAGTGTTCATACTTGGGATAGGGATACATAAATAATGTGATTTACATTGAAAACTAATATAAAGCAACTAATATAAATGACACAAAAAATACTAGGTCATCCCCATATTTGGTAAGTTTTCTCGAATTACTACTTTATCAATGGGTTCTTCGAAAAAATAAGTACTTATTGTGATTAATAATAAGAACATACCACTCGTGAACAGAGCACAATAACATCTCCAATGAGATGAGCGACGACTTTGACTGGGTTCAGTGACCACATCGATGAACTCTGACAATGAACAGAGAAGAGAAGAGCGAACCACGAACAATCCTCACGGACCTCATTCCAACGGTGAAGTAATTCGAACAAGATTGAACTAAACAAAAAAAAAACATTAATGTCAACGAAACAACTAAAATAATATTATACATAACGCTGTAAAATAGTAGTATATCAGACGAATATGAGGTTAAACTAATATACTTTGTATTGAATTGATATGTGGTTGTTATTACTCATGTCAAGAAATACTGACCTGGTGATAGTGAAGGCACCAGCGAAGTGAAGACGCGGATACTGCGGATACCATTGCCGGAGAAGAGAATCAACAACATTGTACACACCAAACAATAACATCGTCCATGTGACGAGAAAGACAATAAGTTGGATGATTTGAATGAATTGCAGGATGAAGGCGAAGAATTCGAAGAACATTTTCACTCCTTCCAACGATGGCAACAATCTTTGTTCGCACAACGATAGAATGTGGTCATCGGCTCATCGGCACTCCGTGTCTGCAGTTGCATGAAATACGCCCTCTCGTGGCCACACGTCGGACAACGCTCTGCAATATTCGTGGGTACTTGAGGTTGCGTTGCCGACCCAGCCTTTTTGTATTTTCCAACACTTACTAACAGTTGTTAGTAACCTTGTAGTGTCCATTACATGGATTGGGATTGCCTATTTCCTATTCTTGTTAAATATGAAGAGCAAAGAACATGACTCATACCGTCCGTGATCTGGGCGCTTTCCCACGCGTTCGGTCCTCCGAGAACTTCGTCAACGTCCTTTAACTTCGGGAAGAATTTACTGCTCACCTAAACAGAAGATTTATAAAGAACTAAATGAAAATATATTAACGAGTAGCAAACAAGCGGGGTAGCACACATATACAAAACAAGTAGGAGACAGTATTGCTAAGCCAACTGAAGCATAAGACTCACTTTTTTTACAACAGGACAAATATAAGGGCAGACGGTGCAAGCCCAACGATAACAATCTGATCCTTCTTCTATTTGAAGGGTGGTACCGCACTCCGGACAAAACACCAACATTTAACCTGAATGACAACATAGAAGATGGGCATATGTACGTGATGAAACGAGAAGTACAACCAACAATAGTGTGCGTTATTTTTTCTTGATTTTTCTTTCTCCTCTATTATTTATTAGAATACGAATTATTGAGCGAGGAGGGTAGCCAAAGAATAATCTACCTAGTAGAGCAGTGTTGGCAAAATTCATTATTACATATTTCACATGCCAACATTTTCTCTTAATATAGAGTTATGTGACTAATGTGCACCTTAAGATGCTTCTTGGTCGAATTAAAAACAAATCACTGAACAATCGCGTTTCAACTATTCTTACCGAAATAGTGTAACGGTATAATAAGTGTAAAGCTGTGTGGCGTAAGTCACAAATAGAACTAATTAAATTAATTTACTTCGACCTCGTTCGCGGTCGAACAGTGAGCTGCATGCAGCTCGCTTTCTGCAGCGTGCACGTTTTGTTGCTGCACGTGCGCGATTTTAACTACTTAGTCTGCTAATTGGCGATTAATCCGTTAAAGTGGTTGTCCATGTCTTGTTTGTGTTGACCAGGTAGAGTCCTTTCTCGTTGTTCGTTGTCAATATCGTGAGTCGGGTCCTTTCACGTGGTTTTTCTCTTTCTCTTTCTCTAGGTTACACCGTATTTTCTCACTGCCAACACTCCTTTAGATGCCATTTATTCGATAGGAAATGCTTCCACGGTCGAGTCCCTTCCTCCTACTTCTCATAATCGTCGTGTGTATATTCTGGTTCTACGTGTTTCAGTACTATCTTAGTAGCATTCCAAATGTAAAGGTGAGCACCAGTCCTTTCATGGTTTTTTGAAAGCTTAAATGCATCATCATTTATGTTACTTTTAGGATGAGAAATTGCATCTAGTTGAAGAATTAGAAGACAAGGTGAAGAAGTTATCGTCACTCGTCAATGAAGAACGACGAAATATGAAACACATCAAGGATGTGTTAGGGAGAGTGAAAGAAGCCGACAGACAACTTGCGGAGAATGAAGAAGAAAAGGTACATTTCTGACTTGGCCACTCTAATACAGTGCTGGTACTTAGTGGACCTTGCTTGCTAATGCGCTAGCCATAAACGGTTGTCCTCAAAGTCATATATCTGAATCGTATAATTAATTTTTAAAAGTTGTCTTTTTCAGGAACCAGAAAACGTTCGAGGGCCATGGCCGGAGCCAATTCCCGTCGTCGTCTTTGTATGCAATCGTGCGACTGCTCTCAAGAACCATTTGGACCATTTGATCAGGTTTTTTGGTTCTCCTATCGTATTCCTCCCAGAATCCGTCCATCAGCCGAGAAATTCCCCATCTACGTCAGCCATGACTGTGATAATCAAGAAGTTACGCTAACTGCACAATTCTTCGGTGATCAGATCATCTACCTCAAGGTATGCCTGTTTTGTGTGTTTTATATTCACTTTCTCATCTGAGGTGATATTCTAGTGCACTCACTCTTTGATGCTCAAATATCCAGGAAAAATGATTTGGAATACATACAAGCCTTTACATAAAACATTTTGTTACGCTAGAAGTACAAAATAAGTCGTTCTGCAAATGTTGCATGTGCTGCCATTTTCCGAAAGCTCAGCCACACTTTTGCGATTCTGTTGCAATGAATTGATTCTATTCGATGGTGTGCGTATATCTCACAGCATGTTTCCTTTATGTACAAGAATACCACCTCTAATAGTGTTTCTATCGGACCCCTGAACTGGACTTGATCCGCTAAGTTCTTTTTGTCATCATTATTGGTTGTGTCATAGTTAATGTTACATTTTTTCAGCACGTATCAGGTGAGAAGGCAAATCTGTCAATACCCGTGCACCATTCCCACTACGCAACATACTATCGAATCGCTCGACACTACAAACTCGCCCTCACTCATATATTCGAGAAGGACAAACACACGAGTGTCATAATCACGGAAGGTATCTATCCTGTTTGAACATACAAAAACACAATTTTTTTTCATTAGACACAAGTTGCGAGTTGACAAGAAACTGTACGTATCGATTCTTTGATGTTTATTCCCTAGGATATGTTCCTTCTGAATCTCGAAGGAGCTGCCAATGATTCTCGGTTTTAGTCTTGCGTTTTCAGCGTTAATTTGCGATACATTATAATTCTGAAAACAGGCTATTTCTCCGTACAATGCAGTATTTGCTGATTTTTGTATGTTTTGGCTACTATGTGAGAAGGAGTGTTTAGATGATCTGGACGTGGCTCCTGATTTCCTCGAATATTTCTCAGCCACCCGCCACCTTCTGGAAGAAGATTCTTCGTTATGGTGTGTACAAGCGTGGAATGATAACGGAAAGACCGAGGTCAGCGTTTTCAGTATAAATTGCTTGCGTTTGGCTGCACAAAATCGTATTTTTTGTTCTTGTGTGGGAGTTGCTTGAAATATACGAACTTGTTTGTGTGAGAGTAATAATATATTCCGTCAAAATTCTCCGATGTTGTCCTCATCTCATACATTATTAACGGGTCTCGCACTGCCGCGGCAGCGATGATTGGATTCGTCAATTCGCTAATCATAACAGTCTTATACGATATTCTAGTAATGTCCATTTTTGTTTCTTCTAATGGTAGTGAGCATGTTACAGGTGATTGATATGAGTGATCCGGGACGGTTGTATCGGAGTGATTTCTTCAGTGGATTGGGATGGATGTTCACCAGGTATGCCAGTTCAGTAGAGTGACCGAGTAGACAACAACCGCGAGTGGTTTCCCTGAGTGTGATACGGCACTTCCATAGATTTTTTTTAGCAATGTTCATAGTTAGTGGGTGTTTTATGAGGCTTGCAACACCGAAAAGTTATTATATATCACATAATCTTCAAAACTAACACACGACTGTACCCTTTTTATTCATGTTATGCATTAATATACGTGTTGTCGATCCTTCGCATAAAAACACATGCGTTTAGCGCCTCGTTATGCGTTAGGCTGTTTAAACTTCGATGGAATCGTAGATTTGCATAACATCTTTAATTTATTGTTAAAACTGTACTACTTTTTTTGTATTTGTCAGTAAGCTGTGGGAGGAGATCGGTCCGATCTGGCCGAATGGATTCTGGGATGATTGGATGAGGGATCCGAAGCAGAGGAGGGATCGAGTGTGTATTCGACCCGAGATCAGTCGAACGAGTATGACCAAGGAGGGCAAAGTCGGCGCCAGCAAGTATCACATTGCTCTGTTCTATTTATTATCTATTTCAGAGGAAGCCTTGTTGTTTCCTTTTATAATATCGTTTGTAGTTCTTTTTGTAGATTACTTTTAGTAGACACAACCCCACACAATTAGGGAAGTGCAAAATTATGAAAGTATAGAAATGCTGTTAGAAAGAAACACTGCTTTCTTTAGTAATGAAAATTACAGGGGACAATTCTTCTCGAAGCACCTGATCAAGGTGCATTTGAATGAACAATTTGTCAGTTTTACTGGAATGGATCTCTCTTTTCTCCTTAAGGTATACGTTATTAACATCTACAACTTTCTTTATTTCTTTTAGACATGTCTTTTGCTCCATACGTTGCTACCAACACTGTGTGATACAATTATTATCATTAAACTCTTCTCTGAGAAATACAAAACAACGATTATTGCTTTTTTACACGATTCCTTACAGGAACACTACGACCGTGCATTCCTGCAGACAGTGTACGAGGATAGTGTATTGATGCCCATTGACACGGCTCTTCGAGTGATCGCACTTCGAGAAGTTGAAGAGAGGTCCATTCGAGTCGAATACAACGCAAACCTCGATTATATTAGAAAGGCCGATCTACTACATGTCATGCACGACTTCAAGGTTACTCTTTATATATTCTTA
>JACMIJ010000030.1:15925-35476 GCA_014805365.1 Koerneria luziae | reverse complement strand
AATTGTTGTTGTTTCTAGTCATCCCTTAGCATCTGTGATATGCCTTGTCAGGTCATTTACGGTTTATGGGAATAAATGTTATTTATTATCATGTATTTGATAAAAATGGATCACCCTTGTGTGGAAAGTGCAATAGAAAGATCATCACGCAGTCGCTCGAAGGATTTGTGAATATCGAAGGGAAGAGAATCAACTGGGACACTCACATTCTCTCGCTGCGAATTGAGCATCTGCAAGTATAATAATACAATAGCAATATAATTAGAACAAGAATCAATGAGTTTGTAACGATCTTATTGGCCCGTTTTTATAACGGACTGATCATAGGATGTGGTGGAGAGGCTAACCTTGTAGAGGTACTGTAGAAAAGTGGAAAAATCGTGCTGGGAGGAATAGGATAGGCAATCGGGATCTGCTTCTACAAGCCGGTCCAGTATCGTGTGCAACTCATCCAGAATTCTAAACACATTAATGACAGAGTTAGAACACTTGTATATAATACTACCGTACTTTCAACGTCGATAACATTTCGGAGGCATGCACAAGAATCGTAAGCCGTTGTGTCTCGACATACGACATATTATTGTGTGTATAAATTACATAAGATTTGAAAGTAATACTACTGTACATACCTCTGCTTTTCGCAGTAGTGCTCCTCCTGTTTTAGTCGAAGCTTCCCGAGCAACTGTTCCCTCCATCCTGGAATTCTCTCCAAATCCGAGCAGCCTTCCAGTGCCGTAATTGACTTTATTTGTTCTTCGACGATGTGAATTTCTTCTTGAGCGTTTTGCAATCGTGAGACGGAGGCCACAGCAGCGACGATGTCATCTTTCAAAGGAGGATTGTTCCTCATCTTAATTGAGCATAATCAACAAAACATACCGTCATGTAACTGAAATGTAACAAAACACGGCAATAACACATACAAAGAGCATACGAAGCTGACACTAACAATAAGTGCCTCAAAAATGGTGGTAACACTACGTGATCTGAGCACCAAACTGATTTGGTGTCACCATCAAATTGTGAACAGCACTTTTGATATCACCAACTTCTTAGGAGCCATCATCGTACACGATGCTTCAAAACAAGCGTGTTTTTGAACCTTTGAAGTACACATACGGAGTGATTCTTCAAACTGTCCGCGCTCCAATGAACTAACATGTTACGTATGCGTTGCGGTTTTAGCCGCGCTTAATTGTTTTATTAATTAGTACTTTAAAATGCATCTGCATGAATTTTTGAGTGTGTGCATCGTATTTCCCGTGCTACGTTACCCCTTTTTAGGTACAATGGACATTCTTCAGACGGCTCGTTTATACATCAGGGAGATGGTCCATTTGGCCGGTCCTCAAATGAAGGTTCTACTTATGGATAAAGAAACGGTATGTGATTGAATCGTTATATAAGTGTAACATAACAGACGAGTATCGTATCGTGTGCGTATGCACAGAGTGAGATGATGCAGAAGGAAGTCTACCTTTTCGAGAGAATCGATGCTGCATCAAGGTTTGTTTAGTGTTTATTCATCAAATTCCGCTTATTTATAAGCGACACTTTTCTTTCGATTCCTGTCTGTCCTTCAATGTTAATGAAATACCGTCATTATATACAACTTCCCTAAAAAGTGAGAGCCACAAAAAGTGAAGAATAACTAGCACGGCGCTTCACATTTCGATTCATTTGTAGCCTTCAAAGAATTCGAAGCGCTAGTTATAGATGTTGTATATGAAATGTACTGTAGCTTCAGATATTGTGGTTGAAAGATGTTTTTTTTATTTCTTTCGGTTTAGTAGAGAGCCGATCAAACATCTGAAATGCATTGTGTTCCTTCGCCCAACCGCCGACAACATTCACCTTCTGTCCGAGGAACTGCGCAATCCCCGATACGCCCAGTACTATATTTGTAAGTTTCCCTTCTGCATTTATTTGCAAGAAAACGTTCTTTTAGTTTTATCGCTGTCGTTATTACTCAAAATTTCACAAATGTCTTCTTTATTGTACCCTGTAGCTGCATAGTTCAAAACAGTTGAACCATCTTTATTTTGCTTTAGTTGTGGCAAAATAATGCACGAGATTGCAAGCTGGCTGTGTATGAAACAATTTTGAATGCTGTTAGAGAGAATGTGACAGAACACTGTCTTTTCTCTACTTATTCTTCAGAAGGCTCATATGCTGCAGATCGTGAAATGTTTTGATTAGCCAGCTCTTCTTTCTACGACCGCTACAAAAGTAGTTTCTTCACACTACGATTTGCGAAATTTTTCTTGTTCAGATTTTTCAAATATCATTGGAAAGGCGGAAGTGAAACAATTGGCAGAGGCGGACGAGCACGAGACGGTCCGTGAAATGCACGAATTCTTTGTCGATGGAATCGCTCTTTCAGCACATCTTTTCTCTCTTCCGCTGAGGAAACCATATGAGGTACTAATTCACACTTTTGTTGTTTATGAGTATTATTGTCTCTCTTCACAATGAATAACTTTGAAATAGGTTTATTATAGTTTTCGTTTTGGAGGGCAGTTCGTGATTGGTTGATTGCAGGGTTCAATGCAGCTGCAGGCGTCGGCCTTCCGTCGTGCGTCCGATGCCCTGATTGGCCTTCTCCTCGCCCTCAAGAAGAAACCTCTTATTCGGTACGATCAGTTGAGAATTAATATCAAAGCTCAAATGTATTCTTTTTCTATGTCTATGGTACATGAAATTAGTTGAAACTATTAATTTAGGCGATTAGTTTAGATACCAAAAATCATCACAAGATGCGCAAAAGATCGCACAACAAGTGTGTCAAGTGATTCGTCGCGAAGAGACTTTGTTCGAAGACACGCATTCGGATACGGTATTACTCGTCCTCGACAGATTCGAGGATCCCGTTACACCGCTGCTCAATCAATGGACATATGAAGCTATGGTGAGAATATTTGTTTGTATGATAGGTAACTTTTGACAATTGTATTTGACGTTAGAAGTGCAATATATCATCTTTTTGCAGGTGCACGAATTGTTGTCGATATCGCAGAATTGTGTGATCGTTGAAGGACAAAAGTTTGTTCTATCCGAGCAACACGATGATTTCTATGCAAATGTATGTTTATTCGACGCTTCCAATGTACAGCTTGTAATACATATGTTCTTGATTGTAAGAACTATATTATTTGTTTCTAGGTATAGCTTGGGTATCTCAAATATGTAGAAGGGCACACTTTGTAATTATTTACTTTACGACTTTTACAATTTTTTTTGCAGAATATCAGTGCGAACTTCGGTGAAATAGGAGTGAACATCAAGGCATTGATGAACGAATTCCAACAACGAGCGAATACTCACAAGAATCTCGAGAGCATAGCTGACATGAAGAACTTCGTCGATGAATATCCACAGTTCAAGAAGATATCGGGTGGGTCGAACATCTTGTGTCAATTACTCACTCATCTTCAGTATATGTAATGTATGTCATTCGGCGATTACACAGTTAATCGAAATATGTTAACTAGGTGCCATTACCACAAATGCGTTTTTTTTTATCCTCCTGTGGAACAGTCGGCTCTTGCAAAAGCGATAGTGAGGGTGGTTGGTGTATTCGTGTCCTCTATAGGTACGGTATCAAAGCACGTGACGATCGTGGGCGAATTGAGTCGATTGGTGAGCACGAGGAATCTTCTGGAAGTGTCGGAATTGGAACAAACGATTGTCTCGGAAGGAGATCATTCGAGATGCGTCGAACAACTCAAGCAACTACTCGCCAATCCAAAAACAACACAATTGGTGTGTACATACAATTCTATTCTGTGTTACACTGAGTTTTGTTTGGCACCGAATGTTCATGCCACTTAAGGATAGTTTAGTCTTACAGTGTTACTGTTCGAAATCTGGCTTGACCTTGCAGCGTAATGCATTTTCTGACTTTCAGGATGCGCTCCGTTTGGTGATGTTGTACGCACTTCGTTTCGAGAATCATTCGTCTAATGAGCTCCGATTGTTGCTGCAGAAGACCCGATCACAGGTATGGTATCTATTAATGTTCTAGAACCGAGCTAATCTATTGTATTGCCCTTTAGCAGCCTTCAAATGAGTCTTATTGTTAGGCAACTACCACCACCTAAAAGCTGAAATTCGTAGTCGTGAACCGCTAACTATGATATTATATTATGCGAATCAGTGAGGATGTTCCGCCCACATCTACCATTGCAGGACATGGCGACATCGGTGGAAATGCTCCTTCGCTACGCGGGAATGAATCGCCGGCGGAATGATTTATTTGGACTCGGGTCGGCAATGGAAATAACAAAGAGATTTATAAAGGTACACGAGTGTTCACACTCTGTATTGGGCTTTTATATTGTCTTTTGACACATACCTTATTATTAAGGGACTGAAAGGAGTGGAAAATATCTACACGCAACACGAACCGCCAATCGGACAGTTGATAGAACAGTTGGCAAGGGGACGGCTCCCAGACGGGACATTTCCCACCGCGAATCCGGAGATGGCGGCAACAACCCGGCCGGACAATGTCATCGTGTTTATCGTCGGAGGAACGACATATGCCGAGTCTGCAGTGGTGAGGACGTGGAATGAGAAGAGGAAGACCAACCAGGGACTCCCCTCGGTTCTCCTCGCCAGTACTCATGTACACAATACAACCAGTTTCATCGAACAATTGAATGCTATGAAATAGGGTGCAGGGTACGGTAGTTGCTTAAGTGGGAGGTATCCATTCGCAAAGAAGGTTCTTGTGAGGGTAGAATAAAACGCCAGTACCGTATACTCATGGAATTGGTGTTTGAATTGCTGTACATCCATGACAGACTACTTGACAGAGTAAGCAATGTTTTGTATAGTCGTCCCTTTCATTATCTGGTCATTCCACATTATCGCTCTTTGTTCTTATTTCGAGTGCATTCCAACCGGTGATGAAGAGCTTTTTGCATACATTATTATTATTATTATTCGTGTCTTACATGTTGTATTCAATGTTATATACACATTATTAACTTAATAATTAATGTTCTTCTTTCCTACCTGCATGTTTTGTTGAATTGTAGGATCGCTAGACCATGCCGAAGTAACGTGTTTTCTATTACGTTTCTGCTATCTTTTTCTAAATATATGAAATTCATCTTACAAAAGAAAGAATAAAAGGCTTTCATGATATAAGACTTACGTGTTTCAAAGTAAGGAATTACACCTCAAACGTGGGTAACTAAACCTTTATTGCACGCACAACAATACCAAAAAACTAATGAAAACCACAATGTAAGGATTGTGAATACACACCTTTCCCAATTTTATGATTCATCATTGCCTGTGGCAAGAATACATTCGTACTCCACAATTCTCTCTCTCTTGTGTCTCAATTGCCCATATTCCCCCCTCCCTGCAACTCGTCCCTTACATAATGAAAACGAACGATGATACAATCGATCTTCCATAGATCTCAAATTTGCATATTTTTGTTCTCATGAGTGGATTGTACTGGAGCGACGGAAGCAATTAGCTGTGAAATGATATTCTTCGGCGGTCGGTGGTCCTCTTCCAAATGATAGTGTTATCACACAGAGGGTCATGCACTTCTCATTGATAGACAAGAACAGCAGTTGGATGAGCAGTCAGATGACGACATCGTATACGAACTTTTCGCATTGTTCGTTACGCTTACAAGAGACTTACAATTAGACAAATGGATTGATCCTATATGTATTGTTGAAGGGAAGATAAGAGGTTGATAATGTAAAGGGATAATGGTATATTTCACTGGATCATGGACAGACTGCGTCGACAGTAATCTCTTGCTTGTTTGATCAGATGCCTATGGCACACCATCTGTCTACCGAAGCCCCGCCCCTTCCGTCTCAATGTTGTCGTACAGGGGACAGTCTTGCCATATAAATACCACTCGATTTTGATAACACCAGTGGCAAGAGAGCAATGAAATTGGTCAGTCACGTTATCTTCCTTATTTTCCATTCGACTTTTCTGGATTCTTCAAAATCTTACATTACCGCCTAGTGTTTGAAATAGTTTGTGATAGTAGCTCTGCTAGTAAGGGGAGCTTGTCTTGTAACTTCTTCTGGTTTCAGCTTCTGCTATGTTTTGTGGCGTCATGCTACGCTAGCCATCATCACAGCAGCCGTCAGAACAGAGTATTCAACCTCGGTAAGTTGTATCAGCTGACAGGAATCTTCTCCAGATGAGTACCGTCAGAAACAGATTCCATTGGAAGCGCAGTTATTGTCGGGCGACAAACTCATCCGATATGTCAATCAACATCAGGATCTCTGGACGGTAAGCAAAAAGTCTGATAAAGCCTTTTGTATTCAAGCATCGATAAAGGATACAGTGCTAACAACAAAAGTCAACAAACACAATTCTTTTTTGTTCATTTTGGAATATTTATGTTGCCCTGGCATTGCGTTATTTTTTAAAATTATATTACAAAATACAACAAGAAGAATTGTTTTCCAATAACACAATGATGTCCTCAGGCTCGTCGTCATCCTCGTTTCTCGCGATACAACAGCGTGATCAAGACGGGTCTGATGGGAGTGGAACACGTGCGCCTCCCCTCCTCCGCCAGGAGGGATCTCGGAGCTTCCCGATTCCTCAATGTCGCCATCCCAGAGACATTCGATGCTCGCCAACAATGGCCGGCATGCGATTCCATCAAGATCGTCAGGGATCAGAGCAGTTGTGGTATGCTCGCATACTGTGACATAATGACGAATGCTTCTATACGAAGATAATCAAGCAAACAATTTCAGTGAATAGACAATTACGATGGCCTAGTCTCTCTATCGTAATGTACTCTTATAGCCAGCCAGAACGGGCGGATCATTTGTTTTCGATGTTTTTCTCTCACCTACCGTACCCTTGAGGATCGTGCTGGGCCTTCGGTGCAGTGGAGGCGATGTCCGACCGCATCTGTATTGCCTCGGGGGAGAAACTGCAAGTGTCTCTGTCTGCCGACGACCTTCTCTCGTGTTGTTCGTCTTGTGGATTCGGGCAAGTGATAAGAGACGATCACCTGATTGGCACCGGCACACACCGTTGCTGACACCGGTTTCCCGCCTGTCCATCAACGGTGACGGGCAGAATTATCAGCCATTTCCCATAAGCCATAAACACAACGGCTTCACATATTTAGCGTCTGAGATAATAAGCATACAATTGCATTTCTAGCTAACTTCTTCTAACAATAAGATGCTTATTGACCATATTGGAAACATGAACATTCCTTCAAACACCTTACTTCGTATTCAGTTGTAACGGAGGCGATCCTCTTCAAGCGTGGAAGTATTGGGTGAAGACCGGAATCGTCACCGGCTCAAACTACACACAACACGAAGGGTGCAAGCCGTACCCATTCCCTCCCTGTGAACACCATTCCAACAAGGTACCGTATGACCAATGATATCTGACCCATCAGACTCACTTCGACCCGTGCAAACACGATCTGTATCCGACACCCAAGTGTGAGAAGAAGTGTATCTCTGGATATACCGAGAAGAGTTACAATCAGGACAAGTACTACGGTAAGTCGGGGAAAGTTTCACACAATTCCTAATCTAAGAGCAGTTGGAATCGATATTCTCAATCGATAATTCATGTTCAGGAAAGTCAGCCTACGGAGTTGCCGACGATGTTGAAGCGATCCAAAAGGAGATCCTGACACACGGACCTGTCGAAGTTGCCTTCGAAGTCTATGAGGACTTCCTCAACTATGCTGGAGGTGTTTACAAGGTACTGAAAATAGATTAGAGTTACATACTGCCTATTCAATTGACTTATTGTTACTGTGCACAATTATTGATGTTTTCTTTTTAGCACGTGGGAGGTAAAATCGAGGGAGGACACGCAGTGAAAATGATTGGATGGGGAATGGATAATGGCATTCCATACTGGCTCGTCGTGAACTCATGGAACACCGACTGGGGAGAGGACGGTATGTGGTATACTTCACCCATTATATATACTACCACAGTTAGAGGTATAGTCAACGGCATATTAAAATCACTATTACAGATACTAATATGTATAATGAAGGTCTTAATTTCTTTCCACCAAGGGTTCTTGTGTTTGTCCAGAACTGCTTGTATCTGTTCATCCTGATGGCATTGTCATCCGTTCCCATCCTCATCTTCGCATTTCCTTCTTGAGACTTTCTCTTAATTATTCAGGACTTTTCCGTATTCTTCGTGGTGTGGATGAATGTGGAATCGAATCGGGAGTAGTCGGCGGAGTCCCCAAAATCGACCAATACGTCGAGTCAGTTATACAGTATTTCACTTGATAGTAACAAAACTAAGATAGTGGATGCATCTTATTGTTAGCAACTACCGTATGATCATCTGAAAGCTACGGAAAGAATGTTTGGATCGAAATGACGTAATCAGGTTGTTAATATTATAACATTGAACATTTCAGAGATGACTCAAGTGAGGAAGTGGAGTTTGCCTGAACATTCGATTGAAAGAAGAGGAAGCTTTCTCATCCTTGCTCTTTCATTTTATTCTTATAAGAGGAAAATGTTTGAATTTCATTCCGATTGTCTGAAGGCGTTTGTAAAGTGAACCAGCCATATCTCGGTTGTTATTTCAGAAAAAAGTGTTGCTAGCACCTCTATCACCTTCTGCATGCTCACTTCTAACTGTCAAACTCGTTGTAAGCCTTCTTTAATCATGTGATATAATTGCATTCATTACTTGTACGATGTATGCTACGAGTAACCCACCCAGGACGAATAAAGGAAATAATTGTCCGAATCACTGTCGGATTTGGGCTATTAGACGGACAAGAGGAAGTGGAAGAGGCCACGATGAGGTCCAATGAAGAATGATGGGAAAGGGAAGACAACAGACATTTGGCAACTTGGACAATAAAACATTACTTGACAAAAAACCAATGATTTGAACAGTACAGTATCTAAATACCATGAACAGTATGCTGAGCCTCGAATACAGCAACACATACACTTTGAAGCAATGTATTTAGCACTATAGGCACTTATTGTTAGAATGATTCTAGCTCTTTATAAAGTGACCAAATGTTTTTTAGTAATTAAAGTACGGTATTTGGAGATAGGGGTTTCGTAAATGAGAAATGAAGGTGGGAGGGAGCGCGGGATCTTCCCCATAGAGGGAGGAGCTCCTTTCCCCCACTGGCCCTCAATCCTTTCGCATCATATCTTTTCGAGTATAATATCCATCGATAAAGGGTGCATCCCGTGAATGATATTCCTCATATCAATTCGTATCATAACAACACGCCCCCCAAGGCACCTTGTCTGTCCTGCTATTAGCATTTCGTCAGTTACCTGGTTATTCATAGGATCGGGTCTTGTACTTACCTATCCATGTCAATCCTCACCCATCTTCCTATTATTCACCCATTTCTGATCTAACCATCATTCCAACAACATCTCATATCCTTACCATGTTGTCTTTTGTGTTCAGTTCATATTGTTCTGACCTTCCATCGAACGGTTTCCTTACATGATGAATGTACTTATTCCCGATATGAGTTGAATAGACCAGTGAGTGTGTATGTGTTGATTTGCACCTCAGGCACGGCTTTGATTAGGGGATTATGCATGAGAGGGATTGGCGTCCAGAGGCACTGCAAGTCGATCCCGCCCTTTGTCAATCCTGTTACATCTACGTTTCATCTTGCTTATAAGTATTACTTGTCCATATACCTCTTGTTTTGTGTGGCTCATAAGGTTGCACGATCACTTTTGAAATCATAAGCCGGTATGTGGCTGCTTCGAGCAGAGTTCAAGATTCATTGGTTTGGACGAAACGCGGATTTGTTGTCTACAATCGCGTAGTTGTTCTCCACTGAATATCTCAACAGGAAGTTCGAATGGACACGCGACTCGTTGATTCTTCCCGTGATCGTCCACTGGGAGAATCCACTCAACAGTCACCCAGATTAACGACGTCGACAATCAATACACAACGTTTCGTGGTAGAGATTCTTCTCAGGTGAAGAGAGATGGAGAGAGAACAAGTAGCTCCCTTCTATAGGCAGTACACGTTGCATGCAATCGCAATGGACGACTGTTCAGCACATCTCTAATTGTAAGCCATATGTATGCCAGTGTGTATAAGCGTTGCCTATCCATCCATCCGAACATAGCCGATCACTTCTTCGCCTCTCTTGTCGCGGAAGAACTGCTGCCAGTGTACGGCTGTTTGAGCAGTCGCGTAACGTGCAACTTGTGCCTTTCCGTACGTTGTGAGGCTGAATCAGCTGATCGCCTTCAACTGCGTATTTGTCAGCAGATTATCGCACTTGTCTGGTCGAGAATCCGTCTACTGGGTCGAATACGTTTGTTGCATCGACAGGCAATTCACCAGTTCCAAATTTCATAGTGAAAGCAGATTATGCATTTTTTTTGAAAATAACTGATACATCCTTCTTCTTAGCAAGTCTTAGTTGTAGCTCGACCGCACCTATTAGTCCAAGGCTTGCGGCAACTAAGAGTTGAAGTTGCGTAGTTGACAGTTTTCTAGCGGATCATCTCGGCTCTTCTTTGCACGCGGAATCCGCTTCGTTTCTGGGAACGAAGTTGTTTTGAATGTCTCGGTCTCACCCAGAATGTCCAATTATCTCATTACGTGCTCACCAGGTGTACTCTCCCGGTGACCCTTTGTGGAGGATCAGCCTGGAGGTGCTAACCTTTCATCATTGTTAGGTGCATTTTTACCCCCCTTTAATGGCATATCTGGATATAAGCCATCTGCCACATCTTATTTATCTAGAAACTCTTTAGGTGCTTATTGTTAGTACTTACGTGTTTCTTGAATGCAATTGTAGTGATGATTGAAACACCTGAATCTAGGAAAACAAGCATACATATTATGCAAAGATATACGGGATGTTTGATAATATGAGAGGCTGCTGGAAGGTATTATCCAAGAGGAATCCTTCTCCTTTATGCACATTCGGAAACAACGGTGAGGGTGTTTTGGTGGGTCATCCCTTCTGAGCCCTCACTTATGTCATGTGTCTGGCATCCCTCCCTAAGGTGCCGTTCCTCCCCTCTCCCTTCTTCTCCCTATTTAGACTTCCTTCTGTCTTCATATCTCCTAATGAACATGAAATAGTTCTTGGTACTTGTTATTATATTGGCAATGTTTTCGTGTTGGTGTGTATGTTTCCAGTTCCCATTCCGGAATGATGGCCATTGTTCATTCCTTCGTTCATTACAAGTTGCTTATTTCTTCCTTGTTTTCAGTGTTCTTTCACATGGCGGGTGTTCCAGATTCGGCTGTTTTCATCGAGTCCATGGTACGTTTTTTTTTGTAAACTGTGTTCCAATAACAAGAGATGTTAATAGCTAATTTTCGTCTTCATTCATTTATTGTAGTCATAAAGTTTCTAATTTTACGATTGGCATACGATTTACAATTTTGCACTTTATTTCTGATTCGAAAAATAATTGTTCAGAAGAAGAAGGACGAACAACGAAAGATTTCGTCAGGAACATTGAACAGGTTGATTCTGGTGGCACAGGCACTGGAAAGTGAGGTGGACACCCGAAGGAGGACGGAGATCCATGGAGGGAAAGTCGTCTTCGCCGTTCGAATGGCCAACATCGTGGGTGGTCCATACTTTACATTGATCCTAACAATATGAAATATATTCACTGTACTTCATACGCTAAGGCATTTCTATAATATTCGTTGTTTTGATTTTTTACATTTCTACAAGTGGTGATAAGACTGATGGTGATTGTTTTGATGTAATTCATATGTACATATGAGACAATATCTTTGTGTCATTCAGGTTGTGCTTATCCTTGTGAACGGACTCATCTTTTCTGGGTTGGGACAATTCCATGATGGCAGACCTCAGGTTAGTTTTACTGCTTCTATGAAGTAGAAGTTGTTTGGTTGCTTTCGGCTAAACATAATCTGTCTGTTGTTTATTAGTATTGTCTTTTACTATTGCTGAAAGGGAAATTTGTTCGTGTTACTTCCATTCATATGCAAACAATGCGACTTTGGTCTCACGGTAATATAATATGGAAATGAGTTGTCTGGCGATCAGAATCGAGTCTTTGAGATTATGCCATAATGGGGAGGAATCCTCACATATTACATAATTTGTAACATGTGATGGATCCTTTCTATCAGCTGGCAGAACGTGTCATTCTCGATGAGGGGATTGGCTCGTTCTCGTATGCCAGATGTGTTCAGGAGTAGGTTCACTAACAGGAAGCTCATATAATCTTCTTGACGTCAGTTATCATATTCTTCCTTACGTTCTTACACAATTGGAGGGTCTTGTATGCGTTTTCATTGCCATTTTCGCATGTGATATTTAGGCATAGCTCCTTACAATAAGCTAATGACATAGTTGATTCATATCGCAGAGAACAGAATCGAGCTGTTCGGGTAGTCAATTGATCCGTTTTATCCTCGAATCATTGCTAATAACCCGATTGTCTTTGCAGACCATCCACCTCACTCCCGACAAATGGATCTACCGTGCGGGATCGTCCCTCCCTCCCTCATTTTCCTCTATTTGTCTACCTGGTCAATTTGTCTCCTCCTCTCTTTCTCTAACCGTCTTCGTCTCATCTCTCCTCGTTCAACTTCTGACTGCCTGCGGTGTGGGAAACTCCCGTTTGATGGTACGTAGAAAATGACGCGATATGAGCCAAAATTGACGTCACGAGGAAACGTGATGAAACAGACGTGGGAACACTGATTACATGATTACATTGCACATGTTGCAAATGCTGTCATCTTATTGGCTATACACAGATTATGGCGGATTGATCTCGTTTCCGTTAGAAGTACTTATCTCGAAAGGAACAATACATACAAACACACAAATACACAAACACACACACATACTTACATGCACACCTTACCACGCGTGAATATCCGTTGGATATAAACGGATTCTCGGCATTCGCACTTCTTTCGCAGTTAGGAATGAATAGGCTAATACGTAAAAGGAGGGATACGTTCTTCCTCACTAACATATAAGTATGTCGATAATGAACAATCTCAATGTTCCCACATAATCTGTACTAAATGTTCTCTTTTTGCAGAGCATAGTCTTATCCATTCTCTCGGTTCCGTGTTGCTTGTTCGTGTTCACAATGGAGATGCACTATTCAGCGTGTCCCTGGCTGGAGGATCAACTCAGGGTATCTTTTCTCATGATGAACAACATAAAATAGAAAACATATACATTAACGATAATCACAAAGAGCGGCCAAAGGTTTTGATTTAGATAAGATGTATTTTGAACTTTACTCTGACTATTCTGTGATCCCTTTTTGATACAACAGCAATGCATGTGGACCTAACAATACGGAATGCGCCGATTGCCACAAAATTGATAGAAAGCTTTGAATAATTTAGCATTGGTGTATTTCAGAGATTGAAGAACGAAGGGTCCAGTCTGCCTTTACATCAATGTGGCATCAATGGATGGGCACTTGCTGGGGTTCGTAACGGTTTCGATTTTTAGAAAATGAATTATGTCCGTAAGAAAACATTTTTGTTTACGATATTACGAGAACTCCCAATATGATACTTATTCTTTTATATAATCTGCCTTTTTAACAGTATTCTTATTGTTAGGCACCTTGAGCGGGGCTTCTTGTGCCTCCACTGCTTGTCCGAATCCCCCCCTCCCGCCAATCGCCACCCCATGACACCGACATCATAATAGCCGTCGCCATGCTAATATCACTGATGAAGTCCGTACACGCACTCTTTCCACTTCCCTTCTTTTCGTGTTCCGTTTTTGTACGCATAGGTGGAATTCTTGTGATTAGCAGTGAATGATGCGTTGATCCGGAAGCCGAATGTTCGGGTCTCCTGTTTGTCTGGCTTGCACTTATCAGGGATGCTATTGCTGTACTGCATGCAGGGCACTTTCCACTAATCACAAAACCTTTCCGGGGATGCACAGATTATCACTTATCTATCATTCTGCAAATCATAACGCTGTTGAAAATCGGCATTTATCTGCAGAGCAGAAGAAAGTGTCGTGTCTGTACAAAGTGGAGGAGGATATTGTTGATGTTGTCGGATTCAGATCTTCTCTCTGTTGTCGTGCGCTCTCTTCGTCTCCGAAGGCCTGACGTCCTTCTTCCGAAACGTCAGTCACTACAGAATGACACACAAGCACATCACGTTGTGAATCAAAGGAGGTCGTCTTCCATTCTACGAGTTATCCTTCATATCCAAAACCGGTCAATTCGTCATGCCCTCCTGCCCATGTTCCGCCTACCGTATTCTGTTTCTTGTTTACTCCTACAGTAACCAACGAAATACGATATGTGCTTGTTAGTTCTTTCTGTGATACGTTCAAAGGTTGTTGCTGTACCTGTTCCCTTGTTGTTAGGAAAAGAAGTTGTAGAAGAAACAACATGAGCACAATCTCTCCATATTAATGAGGGCAGAAATATGCGACTAATATCTCGAGTACCGTAGTTGTGCTGCCGTCCTTCCCTTGTTCGTCCCAATGTATTCATTGATATTTACTTGTTTGCCATAAATATGATCGATATATGGAGAGTGAGGGATAATGAGAAGATATGATCAGTCGTTCCTCGAAGTGAGAGTGATAATCTCTTCCCATCGACTCTCTTTCTATATCCACAATTACCTCATTCCACACATCCGATATATCCACATTCTACTACTTTCCATATTGTCTTTTCTTCAAGGCTTTCTATGTTCTATAAGACAGCTACATTCTCATAATAACTGTGTCACAAGTAGATGGAGGAGAGTAGATATATTTAGAACTACACCCCGAACAAAAACCTACTACTATTAACCTTAACTGATAATGGGCTATATGTATTTATTATTTTGTTAAATGAGCTGCGAAACCGTTGTTCTGTTATTGCAAAACTCGTGTATAAGATTTTCGCAGCTTGTGATCATCGCCAGGGATTCATGGTTTCCGGCCCCCTTTAACCTGGTTTTGACAGGGAAGCGCAAGTTAGTAACTAAAGAATAGCCAATTTTAAAAATGAGTTCTTCATACTTTTAAATATTTGTACATTTTTCAGAACACTAAATCAAACCTCCCTTAATTACATGTTTATGTATTAATTTGAAATGATTCAAATCTTCCTCAATGTTCTGTCCGCTTGAAAAAATACCGTTAAAAAATCTTTTTGATCGATTTTCTCGGGAAGCTGCATTACTATTGGAATATAACTTAACCAGAGAAACTAGCCAAGACGCTTAACATGAAACCATACTCAGCTTGCATTTTGATGAATTGTCATAACATAGGGGTAGACAAAGTGGGCGGAGCTTGCGATCCCTAGATAAACATATCTCCTTCTTATACTTGCAAAGGTATTTATGCCAGCTGAATGTTTAGCCATAAACCCGATTCAAATGAACCCTTTTTGTTATTGTATTGGTATCCGATATTGTCGTTGAGCATTCGCTGTTTATTTGCTGCCCTTTGGCTGTTCATCCGACCTGCTCCACCTTCAAATGGTTTTTCGCCCGTTTCCCTTCATTTTCGCATTCCCATTCCTTCCTCAATGCGACATCAACACCAAACACTATAATAACAGAGCACGATGGAACAGCCATCGTATTGCTGCTGCTGGCACAGTTTGTTGCTTGTGTTGTCTATTGTTATGCTACACTAAGCTAACCTTTCATCACAATTGTCTGCGTGTGCTAATTTCACAGATTATGGTTTTCTGAAGCAGGTTATGGTTTTTTTTACAATTAGAAGGTGTGATTTGCATACAATAGAATGGTGAGGCTGACAAATAGCGTACATGAGAAAGCTACTCCACTCCGACCCTTTCAAGTACCATCTGCTTGTATACTCATTGGGTATTACTGTAATAGTCAGTGTTATTATTTGTCTTCGCATATAAATGTTTTCCCTTTTTTTGTTGCGATTTGTCGCTTGCTCCGTGGTTCATCCAGAATGCATTTCCATGCATAAGAGTTCCCCATAAAACGATAAACACAAGCAGGAAAAGTATGGAAAGAACAATAAGAACATGAGAGGAGAATACGCTCAACCAAATTCAAAACGCATCAAAAGACAAGAAGATGGCAAAAACTTTTTAAAGTTTTTAACACCTAGAAATTGTTAGGCTTTTACAATTTTAGAAATTAGTTAACTTGAACATGCTGCCACACCGGTCCACAGTACCTCATTTGCATGAAGAAACAATGGCTTCCCTAGAAAAGTAATATGCGAAAATTGAGGTTTTGCTGTCTGAACATGTCGTGGAATCCATTCATTGCATTTATAAGCATATCTGAATAAGAAGTATTCGCCATATGGATAGATAAGTGGGTTGAGTTATGACTGACTGCGCACGAGCAGAAGAGCGAGAAAATTAAAAAAAAAAGGAAAAAAAAGGACAAGAGAGCGAGAAATGCTTCAACAGGTCGCCTTGGAAACCATTCTATGCGATAGATCTCATTATAGATTTGAATGATTCGTTTTCGTGTTTCCTTCCCTCGACGTCTCTTGTTTCCACCTCCGAGTTCATTCTAATATTTTCTGAATAACAATGTTAATTTCAATTTGCTTTAAGGACAACGTTAAGAAAGAAATGTAAACGTTAGACAAAAACGATAGCACATTGTTAGTGCTGTTGCATAATGGATGATAATCTCACTGTTAGTACTGAACAACGTGTCGTCGCTTTTCCCTTGACATCCCCTCTTGGTTTTTCATTTCTAGGAGGGGACCTCTCAAACATTTCAATGTGAATTTGCACCTATGGCTGCCATTGACTGGGCAAACACAGCGAGGAGATGCGTCTCATGGAATGGCCAGTAGCAGAATCAAGCAACGGCTCTGTCATCCATAGGTTATCGAACATATCTTCTATTTATGTGTCTTACTGTGCGCGCTTTGCTGCCTGCAACATTTGGCATCCTTCCTTCGTCGTTTGTCAGTACCGATCTCGACATCAGATGCTATTTTATTTATGCCGAGCGACAACCGTAACCCATGCGCTGTATCATGTGACATACAAAAACGTTCTAGTTTTTTTCCAAATCACAAGCTCTCCTTTTACTACAATGAGCTTACTTTTTAGAACATCGGCGGTTTATTATACAACATGAATAACCTTTACCCGTTCGTTACTCGCCGTTGTTCATTTATAATAAGTTCTTAGTCATTCTTTCTTGCAATCTGTTAATTGTTTTTAATTAATGAGATGAGTTCAATCCGTCCTGTCAAGCGTGTGTCGTCTCTCACTCTTCCGCGTTTAATTCACCACCTTTTCTTTCCACTTCACATTTTGTGCTTCTTCACTGTTCTCTACGTTACTCTGTCAATGTTTTAATTTTTTCCAAAACTTTCTTTATGTTCAAAAAACTCTTAACTTTTCCACCCACACAGTGGATTGCACTTTTTTATATTAAAGTTGATATAATTTCTAGTATAAGTATCATTAAGTGTTTCAGTTCCTTCTGTTTCTGTTCAATATTCTTCTGATTCTTTTTTCCTCTCTTTCTTCCTCTTTGTTGTTTGTTTTACTGTTCCTCTACAATATTCTCCGCCCCTTTCTTCTTGACTTATTGTTAGGATGCCTGGGGCATTCCATTATGCAGTATGTCCTTGTAGTAATATGTTGTGTTTAAGGAAGTGTATCATAGAACGTGCAAATATTAGCACAATAAATAACCGATATGTATAATACTTGTTTTTCCTCTGAGTATTTGTGCACATTGAGTGTGTTTTCTGAGGAGGCAGCTTTGTTTCTTCTGCGAACGCTTCATTAGCCTGCAGTTGTTCCCTCACCCTCCATTATATCTTGGTTCTCTTCATCATATGTTGTAGATCACTCGGATGTGTTGATTCGTCGATGTCATCGTCAGGAGGAGGTCTCTCTCCGTCACGGGTAGGTCCTCACTCCTCACTCCTCATTCCCTCTTCCCTCGTCATCCCTTCTCCTCTTCTGTCCTCCCTCCTCATCCCTCCTTAACAAGTATCTTCTGATCAACACATGCAGAACTCTTTCCTTTCCATATGTTCTCTTTTCCAATGTTTGTGCAATAAATGTTACGTGGATGCACATTCTACGAATGAGTTCCTCTTCTATTTTCTTTCTCGAGTCTTCCTTTCCACAGTGACCATCGTGCTCATTTTGGCTGTTATTCCTTTTCTATCTTATGCTTTGCATGTTTCGTTCCATCTTTAAAGGTAAAAGATAACAAAGGTAAAAATGACCTCTTGTTCAACCTGAACCTAATATGTGGAAGAGAAAGTGTGTTTCAGTTGTTGGTGGAGACAAGTGGGTGTTCTCCACGACGTCGAGTGGCCTTCAATGACCCAGGTTGGTCGTATGATGGATGCCCGTGAGGTGTCATTCCGAACCTGGCCATTTCTCCCTCTCAATATCCGCTTTTGTTTCCCTCTCCCTATTTATATGATATTGATTCGGATCTTGTTGTTATCAACCATGTGGTTCTGGTTAGGTGGAAGCTCGTGGGACTGACACTCCCACCCTCAGGCAGGCTGCTGTCATGGAACGGTTCTCACACTGATTGTACTCATTCATTAGGTTCTCTTTTTCCCATTAGAATGCTCTAATCACCTTCTTCTTGTCAGAATGTGCTCTGCATTCAGAGTACGGGATATTTCGTTATGATCCGAAGATTGCTCTGGTTTCGGGTTGTGGGTACTTTGATACTTTGATGCCAATCCATGGAGGAAAGGTTCTGTTGCCTGCTTGAGTATTCTTATGTTATGGATACGTCTGTGTTGTATCTCATGGCACCACCCCTTCCCCGCCCATAATGGCTGATTGTGATGTTGCAGAGAGTACGAGGCCTCTCGTCAACTCTTACAACATACAAGTAAGTTTCGCTTTTACTACTCAAGCCACATATTGTTGTTCTGGGAGAAAAATCAACAAAAACCACGTGATAGAAACCAAAGTGTGATAGTTCGCGTTCTACAATTCGACAAGCTTTCGACGATAAATAAACTTAGCGAAACACAAAGCGATTCCAGTAACTGAGGTCATTGTACTTACCCTAACGTCAACCCAAATTCGAAGCTAAAATCTTTCCGTAGATCATAAAAAGTGAGTTTATTCGCAAAGTACGATGTCGTTTGAGAATCGGAAGATGTCTCTCGTGGGAAAACCGCTGGCCTATCGACACTATCGGACCGACCAACGATTCCGTCGAATACAGAATTCCATGCACAATTTCCTCGAGAGGCCGCGAGGATGGAAAGCTGCCAGCTATCATTTGTCTGTGTAAGCAGTCGGGGAGAAGTCGGGGAGAAGTCAGCGAACATGCAACGAATATTCGGGAACTACCACTTATGGCAGAATACTCATTGTTAGCATATCAGGTCATGCAACATTCATCGCTCAGGGACTCACAGCTGACATCATTTACATATGTTCATTCCATTGTCAGGACTAAAGAGAAGGTTTCAGCCTAGTGATGGTATTGATGTGCCTCGTGTTATCGGTATTCTCGACGATGCCCGATCTGGAGGACTACGCCACCGTCGTCCTCTATTACATTGTAAGCTGCTTCCTCACTTCATTAGAAT